>SKCR01033664.1:0-208254 GCA_019454045.1 Zanthoxylum bungeanum | reverse complement strand
TCAAATGAACCTAAATCCAACACTTCTTCTCTAGATCGGGTCGGTATACCAATTTAATTCATCATCAACACACTCAACCATTGCATGAACCCCTCCGTATAATAGGGTCAGGTTCTTCTATCAAATTATATATGTCTCTATGAGCCCTTAGGCCCATATTATCAATTTTTGGCTAAGTAGACTACCAATTTTGCCCCTCCTCAACATCTGAATCTTCCTCAGAGTAAAAAACCACCACCACCAACAATTATTATTATTATTTTTACATGGCAACATGTTAAGAGACAAGTAGTTGGGTTTAGACTCGGCCAACGGTTTGATTCGATTCGGAATCGGAACCAAACCGAACGGTTCCCGATTCCACACTTGTGGAACCGGAACCGAACAGGATAATTCCGGTTCGGTTCAGTTCCGGTTCATTTTTTTAAAAATTTTATAATTTGATATTATTACCAAATAAATATAATAAAAAAATTTATTTATGTGAATTTTATTATATTAAATTAAAACTAAAATAAATAGCTTGAACATTAAAAAAAATTATATATTTGAACTTAAATTTTATTATATTAATAATGGAACTAAACTGTTCCAACGGTTCCGGTTGGAACCGTTGAAATCGTCCGGTTCCAACGGTTCGGCTAGGATGGGAACCCTAACCAAACCAGAATCAGACGGTTCCTTCCAGTTCGGTTCCGTTTCGAAACCAAAACCGTGGCTGAGTCTAATTAGGTTAAAAATGTCTCCAAGATTTCAACTTGCCCTTTTTCAAATTTGTGAAAACCAAACAGTCAAATACATAATCCATGACATAATATCACCCAAAGAATATACACACACTTAGATTAACTCAATCATGCAAAAATAATTCATTTCTAATTTTAGGCTCCATATTTTCGAATTGGGCATTATGCTACATGCATGAAATTTTCAAGAAATTAAATGAATAGAATATGAGAGCTTACTAGGCTTTGGAGGATAGATTGATATCATAATTTACCTTTGATTCTTGGACATGATTTGGAGAAGCAAAGAGGTGTCTATGTTGGACAATTATGACCCATAGCATCACTATTTGTAAAAGAAATTGTGTTTTTTGTACAAATTAACTATGTGATAAAGGAAATTGCTCTTTTATCATTTTGTAATTGGATTACTTGGATATATAAATGATAAAAGTCCATATGATTAGTACCAGATTAATAAGATATGAGACAGTATTAATCCACAAAAGGTTTAATCATTAAATATCCATAGTCGTAGTATTATCGAGACTGGACATCGATAATGCGGAATAAGCTAGTATTACATTTGTGTGCGTTATGGAAGCTTAACGACATAGTTCTCATATATTTAAGTATTGGATACTTATGCAAGTGTGATATGAGGTTCTCTTAGCCGTTGGACTGGGAACAGCTTCACTCTGGATAGACCCCTCGAAATCCCATTGGTAGTATGACTATGTGTCTATGGAAATCCGCATCAGGGTAGGTGTATGTGGTCTTAACCTGAGACTTGCATTGGTAATACTTGCGACAATCAGTACACTTTGGTTTTGGTCATCCGAGGCATTAATAGGTTCTGTGTACGCCTCTTCTGGGTTTACTGAGAATCGTAGTGTATTGGGTGTGATGTCTGTTGGATAATTATGACCCATAGCATCGCTATTTGTAAAAGACATGGTGTTCTTTGTACAAATTAACTATGTGACAAATGAAATTGCTCTTTTATCATTTGTAATTGGATTTCTCGGATATATAAATTATAAAAGCCCATATGATTAATACCGGATTAATAAGATATGAGACAGTATTAATCCACGAAAGGTTTAATCATTAAATATCCCTAGTCGTAGTATTATCGAGACTGGACATCGATAATGCGGAATAGGCTAGTATTGTACTTGTGCGCGTTATGGAAGCTTAACAACATAGTTCTCATATATTTAAGTATATGATACTTATGCAAGTGTGATAGGAGGTTCTGTTAGCCGTTGGACCGGGTATAGCTTCACTCTAGATAGACCCCTCAGAATCACATTGGTAATATGACTATGTGTCAATGGGAATCCGAATCAGAGTAGGTGTATTTGGTCTTAACCTGAGACTTGCATCGCTAATACTTGCGACAATCAGTACGCTTTGATTTTGGTCGTCCGAAGCTTTAACAGGTTCTGTGTACGCCTCTTCTGGGTATACTGAGAATCGTAGTGTATTGGGTGTGATGTCAAGATGGAAGTATCACTTCAGTCATATGGAGATGATGATCACGCAGGGATACAGAACTGGTACTCTTAAATGCTGCAGCTATCGGGATAGTATGACTAGGTCATGATTATCCGATTACAGAGACTAGCTGCTAGTGATCCGATATATGCTTCGTACAGGGCAGACACAATTCCAGCCATAGGCCTAGCATGTGACATCTGATACTGGATCGTAATACGCAATACTTAGTCTACTACGCTTGATACATATTAAATATATTCCATGTTGAATATACTTTTGGAGAATTGGGTAGGCACGGTGCTTTGCTAGAAGCCAACCATGTCTTGTAAATCGGTAAGAACGTGGTACCGGGTACGCACGTGTCGGATAGTTCGACAACCGCATTTACTGCCAATATATCCAGGAATCTCGTGGGTCGCTTCCCAAAGATTCACCGATGACATTTGACTCGAACGGAATTAATCTGGGATTAATTATGAGAGAGAAAATTAATCTGTGATTAATTACGGCAAGAATTTTATCTAGGATTAAATTCATCAATAAGAGAGAACACGATTAATTTGGAATTAATCGGTAAATTAAATTTAACAGTTAAATTGGATTTTACTATTTAATTTATATATTTGGGCTAAAATAATATATCAGATATATTAATTGAAATTGGATTTCAATGCGGAATTAAATTTGATTTTAATTCTAGCGAACGAATTAATTTAGAATTAATTCGTAAGTGACTTTCGTAATAATTTTGCCGGGCATTATTATTTAATTAAATTGGATTTAATTACGTCGCAACGAAAAATTCATTTAATCGGATTAAACGAACCCAAGGCCGAAGTGTGTTGAGTAACCCAACTTGAATTTTGAATTTAAGTGTGGGACCTACTAACTTACATCAATTGTCAATTGCTTGATGGAAGTAGATGGGAGCATTTAATGCTTTAATTATCCAACACACTTTGCCTTTTGCTTTTTGGAAAAGCATATACACTTTTGAAAAGTCAATTTGTGTATTAAGTTTTAGAAACAAAAATATCAAAAATCTATCTTCTCTCTTCTCCCTAAAATGTCGAGAGCTTCATCTTCTCTCCATGGAATTTTGTTGCAAAATTCTACAAAGCTAGCACTTAAAATGAGTCAACTAAGGTGATAGGGAAACTCACCCTTGAGTTTGGAATGCAAAAGAAAGCTTGGAGCTTCCAAAATACAAAGAAAAAGTTTTGAATCTCATCCGATCATTGTAAGTTTTTTCATCAAACTTCTTGATGTATTCATACACAAATCATCTTAGTGATCTTGTGGCATGTGTAGGACACTAACAATGGTATCAGAGCCATACTAAGCTTGATTTGAATTCTAGGGTTTATGGACTTTAATTTAGAATTTCTGCTTGGAGTTTGAAAATGCCTAAATTGATTGTTTGGTTGAGTTTGGATGATGATGAATTGGATTTTTGCATCTTTGGATTTGAGAAAGATTGATTGGATCAAAAATCCCCAAATCCATCCCTTTGGCCGAAACTACTGCAGTGTATGCTCATGGTGATTTTTTGAAACTTAGCAATTGGATGTGTTGTTGGCATGAAATGTATGTTAAATGTTGATTTAATTAGATTGAAATCAAATTGCATGATAATTTCTTTGCCATTGCCGTGAGCCTAAGCATGTTGTAGAATTGATTTTGCTTCAATTTATGTTGGACATGAATTGAAAATGTTAAGCATGATTAATTAGTTTAATTGATATTTTAGAAATGTTAGTTTAATTAATTAATTATGGATATTACACTTTAATTAAAATTAATATGATATTTGGAATGATTAATTAAATTAGTCTTTAAAATTGGATTGGGCTAATTTAGAATTTATTTAAATTGGACCTGTGTGTCCAGCCTATTATCTCCATTCTCTTTGTTTTTCTCCTCTCACCAATTCCCCTCAATGCAAATGAGGTTTGTTTAATGTATTATGTAATACGGTAGAAGTATGAATAGTGCTAGCGGGAGAGAGGAAATTGAGAGATTTGTTCTAGGAACAAATTGTTATATATCCATCCTCATATCATTATTAATTTATTTGCGCCTTATTATTCTTTTAGAATGCATGCTGAAGGGTGTATGATGAGACCTAATCAAAGATAATAAATTGGTTGCCAATTTACGCAAAAACCCTCACTCAAATATTAAGCGTTTTCCTTCCATTGAGTGGTTCTCTCTCAAGATCAAAGATTGGCATTGGTTTGCTGGCCAAACTCAAGATCAATGTCCATCGCGGATGTGTTTGAACCACGAAATCTTTGTTACATATCGCATGTCTTGGGCGGTTGTGACTTGTTGGCCAAAGTCAATGTCACTTCTAGTTCATCGATGTGGATTACGAAGCTTTCCCACTGTCAATGGGTCGCGTTTAACTGGAATCATTAAGTTTCTTAAGCCAAAGCCAAGGCTTAGTTGATTCAGAGGAAAAGGTTAGGAAATATATATTGGATATATATCTCGGACTTGGAGGTCCACCTACCAGATCTAGGAATTGGATGGGATCCAATTGATCTTAGAGATCTACCTAGTTAAGTTTCATACAACTTGTTGGCCAAAGTCAAGGTTGTGTGTTATTTAACGGGATCCTAGCCCATTAGGAAACTGGGTTTCCCGAGTACTCAATAGAGGGTTAGAGGCTCGCCGAAAAATACTAAGAGGCCAGTATTAAATTTACAATTTCGTTTAATACTTGCTTACACGCGCTCTTTTATTTTATTTATCGTCGTAATAAATATATATTAGTTGGACTAATATTTAATATTGCTTTCTTTGAACAGTTAGATTGTACAAGACACTACTCCACTTGTAGTTGGTCATATAGTTGGACTATAGTAACCATTACATTTTGAGTGTACCCTCAATCATTGATTGGATAGTTGGACTATTGCAATCGAGATGGCTGGAAAGATTAGCATTTAGGGACATAATCCTGGGTGAAAATTGATGAGTGGTAAATCTATCACTATTTCCCACTCATTTAACCTAATATATTGTATAGTTTCTTGAGTTATGTGAATATTTTGATGTGTTTTGTGTTATTTTGTAGATAAATAAAGTTTCAGGACATTCTGGAGGTGATTTGGAGAAAAACATGAAAAATTGGCAAAAAGGGCATTTCGGTAAATTGTCCGCGTCGCGACGCCCAAGTCATCAGCGTCGCGACGCCTAACGTGCACCAGATCTGCTAACATGCGCCGGGTCAACGGGTCAGAATTTGAGAAGTTTGACTTTGCTAAAATGCGCCGTGCCACGTGCACCATCACAGCCGAGCTACTAACGTGCACCGTGCCACGTGTCATCATCCTACGGTGCCGACACTCACAATTGCCACGTGTGCCACGTTTCATCCATGTCATCGCCACGTCATCGGTCAATGAGTCAACTTTGCCACGCGTCGTGCCACGTCATCGTCCACGTCAGAAGGTCAACCGAGTCAACATGCCACGTCATCATCAGCCAATCACGCCTTGACACGTGTCGCAATCCTACGGTGCCGACAATTGATCTCAGCCGCCTTGCCACGTCATCGCCATGTCAGCATAATAATTGAGCTCTTAGCCGCCTCACCACTTGTCGCCTTATCCTCTTATGACTGCTGTGGGCAAAAAATGAGTTGTTTAATATTATGTTGGCTGTGTTTATGAAGAATGGTAAAAATGATCGGAGAATTTACTTATTTGGTAATTTAGAATGAAACAAAACAACTAGTAACTTGGAGTAGAAGTTTCACCTGATTAGTTACTAACTTCTTTATTCTCTTTTCGCTTGTCTTTTTGCTTTTGTGTGCATTAGTTTTAATACTTTTTTACTTTTGTAAAATATTTGTGGGTATCATTGCTGTAAACCCTCACGAGACTACAACTCGTCCACTAGGGACACCTAGGGGTTTAAAGGCTTGTTGCATATGCTAAATGCAACTGTGATCCCTACGAAAGTGGCTTAGTTAATTTATTTATGTTATTTTATGTTTTGCTCGAGGACTAGCAAAATGTTAGGTTTGGGGGTGTGATGAGTGGTAAATCTATCACTATTTCTCACTCATTTAACCTAATATATTGTATAGTTTCTTGAGTTATGTGAATATTTTGATGTGTTTTGTGTTATTTTATAGATAAATAAAGTTTCAGGACATTCTGGAGGTGATTTTGAGCAAAACAGGAAAAATTGGCAAAAAGGGCATTTCGGTAAATTGTCCGCGTCGCGACGCCCAAGTCATTAGCGTCGCGACGCCTAACGTGCACCAGATCTGCTAATATGCTCCGGGTCAACGGGTCAGAATTTGAGAAGTTTGACTTTGCTAAAATGCGCCGTGCCACGTGTCACCATCACAGCCGAGCTACTAACGTGCACCGTGCCACGTGTCATCATCCTATGGTGCCGACACTCACAATTGCCACGTGTGCCACGTGTCATCCATGTCATCGCCACATCATCGGTCAACGAGTCAACTTTGCCACACGTCATCGTCCACGTCAGAAGGTCAATCGAGTCAACATGCCACGTCATCATCAGCCAATCACGCCTTGACACGTGTCACAATCCTACGGTGCCGACAATTGATCTCAGCCGCCTTGCCACGTCATCGCCACGTCAACATAATAATTGAGCTCTTAGCCGCCTCGCCACGTGTCGCCTTATCCTCTTATCCGAATCACCACGTGTCAAGCCGAGAACATGCCACGACTCACTGTTCCAGCGTCGCGACCCAAAGGCTCCAGCGTCGTGACGCCAGGAGCTTATCCGCGCCTATAAATTGAGCTCGAGATTTCAGATTTTGTTGTACCTCTCCCTCCCATTTCTTTGATGTAAATAGGGAGTTCTTCTCTCTCTAAATTTCTTTTAATTTAGTTTTGTAATTTTAATTACGTTCTGTAATAATAGTAATTTTACTTTTGAATAGTAATAGTAATTTATTTTTACCTTTTACTTTTTACAATTTTTACTATTCACCATGATGAGGTAACTTCCTCCTGCTAGGGTGAAAGGTAATTCTTTTACTAATGCTATTTAGATTAATCTCCCTTAAAAATAATATATTCACTATTTAAAATTTGACTTAAAAAGGATACCGCTATATTGGTCGGTTGGTAATTTAATTTTAATCTAGTTTAAACCTGACTAATCAAGGATACCGCCAGATTGGTCGGTTGGTAATTTAATTTTGGTTCCGCCTTTATGGCTGGTTATGGACAAATATTACCGCCTTAATGGCTGGTTGGACTTAATTTGACTTAATCAGGATACCGCCAGATTGGTTGGTTGGTAATATTATCACAAGTTTATATATTATTTTATGGGAGATATCTAAATTAGTAGTAGTAAAAGTAATTCCTTTTACCTTAGCATTTATTTTATTGTAATTTACCTTTCAATATTTACTTTACCGCAATTACTTTCAGCATTTTATGTCTTTTATTTTACCAACCCTATATATGTGTCGTAACTAAATTAGTATCTGGGGTTGTGATGACTTTCAATATCACCGGTTTATAAGGGGTTAGATTATAATTTGGGTAATATAAGGATTTATTTATTGAGTCTTAATCTTAATACTTTTTAATTAACTGGCCATTAATTAAATTGACTAGGTAAACTTAAAATGAACTAGACATAGGGATTTTAAGTTTAATACCTCAGACTCAATAGCCCACGATCTTCCTTGAGGATAGATAACCCTTTAATAGATTTCCTTACAGGATAGGAATATACCTGTCGGGTGGGGGTAGCCATAATTGGAATTTAATCTTAATGAATCTAGGTAATTTGGTTGACATAGACATATGGTTCAATTGGATTATACTAGGTATTTGTAATTGACCATCGGAAGAGGCTTTCACATAATTAGTGTTCCAGGTTAATAAATCAATATTTTACCCAACTATAAGATAACCACTTCATCTTTAAAATGATATTGCAAAGAAATCACAACCCTAGATAGATTTTTAAAATCTACTTTCGAACAATTTTATTTACTTGTCTTTAAATTTAGAATCGTCGCTATTTCAAATCAATTAAACAACCTGTTAGATACTAGTAATCATTTGACCTCATAAAATTAATAGCTTAGGTATTAAGTCCTCGTGGGATCGATACTTTTATACTACTTGAATGATACGTACGCCTGCGTTATACGTGTGTGTTTACGCCGGTCAAAAATGTCATTAACGGCGTAAATTTTCCAGATTGGGAAATGAATCTCAGGATAGTCCTTGGAGCTGAGAAGTTACTCTATTGGATAGAGAATCATCTCGGGCCCTGAGCTCGGAGTTGAGCAAATAGTAGAGCATGAGCTTAGGAAGACTCATCGTGATGATAACTTTAGTGCTCAATCCGTTATGCTTGCCGCAAAGACTCCTTAATTTCGTCGTCAAAACTAAGGATTAGATCATTATACCATGATGTTGAAATTAAAGGATCTTCATAGATCTAACCTTAGATCTTGGAAGTACGAATTGCAAAAGAAGCTCTTTCGCTCGCGTATGTCAGAGGGTACATCTGTCGAGCACTAGGTATCGCTGATGATTGCTGACATCGAACAGCTAGGTTAGTGTTAGGGTTGGTGCTCTGAGCGCTAATTCGAATCGTATTTATGTCCGATTCATGAATACAAGCAATACTTTTTTCCATAATATTACTAATTAAATGGTAGCACCTCTTGTCTTTTATATACGTATTCGATCTAATTTCAATTAGATTGATTAGATTGAAACTAAATCTGATTTAGTGATATGTATATATATATATATTAGACAAAGACCTCGGGATTTACAACGTAGTGCACAGTTGCAACATAGTTTGTAATTGACATTGGGAAGTGTCACTATAAGTTGTATATCCTTAAATTAAGTTCCTGGTCAAGATTTACTGACACGGATCGATTAGTAAAAGTCGTTGAGACTAGTACATGTAGTATATCAGACTTGGTCCGATGGTTTATCCCAATGAAACATGAGTCTTGGTAGACTCATATAAACATGTAGGTGTTTATTTGATAAACATTGAATGACTCACCGAAGATTTCCTAATAGATGGTACACCAACGTCAATTGGAATCTTCTCGGGTTGAGTAGCATAATGATTCTTTGACTTGAGATACCACTGTGGATATATGAGTTATCCTCCACACTTAGATGACAGTCACGTCACCGATCTATTTAGATCAGACCTCCGCCTGTTCGTTGGGTGTTGACTCATGCTCATGATATCCTGTGTGTATCAAGAAATGATCCGTCAGTTCTGTGTACAAAGCATAGGTAGTCCATTTGTAATTAGCAATATGTTAAATCTATGGTCATAGTATACTTCGGAAGTGAGTTTCGAATGTTATTTAGAGATTGCTAATAGATACGTCGACAAGATTATTCCTATAGAGATTTGACATTTATATCTATATCTTTGGGATAATCCGGATACCTGTGACGGAGGGATTATACGTAAGCAGTGACCTCGACCTGTATGATTCAGTGAGTTTATCTGTGGTCGTCATAATTTACGGGTAGGTGAATTATGAACACGAAATTGGATTTCGTGACGGATATGCCTGAATCTAGAGAGTCTCACTAATGAAATATACTTTTTTTTGGATAACCGGGGTGTCCGGGCCAACTTACGTGCATCTCGACTAATCCCCGAGACCTGTGCCCCGTGCCCTCAGAAATTTCCCTACACAGATCAGGGTAAGTCGCTGGCTTTTAACACCAGGGGGCATGGCCCCAAGGAAATGCATCTAGTGGGATTCGAACCTTGAACCTGAGAGGGAGCAAACCACTCAAGCCCAAAGCCTTTACCACTGAGGCAACCCCTTGGGGTTCTAATGAAATATACTTGTAGAGCACAAAGGCAACTGTTATGAATAATATTGATTATTTATAACTCGTTTAATGGTTAAACGAAAAATACATGCAATCGGGACCTAACGGTCATTCCCGAATTAATATGAATTTGTATTTAATATTTGATATTATTAAATACACATTAATTAAATATCAAATTGTGACAATTGGCATATATCATTAATATATGTATTTGAGATATTTAATGTAAATATAATACATATATTTGAGATATTTATATTTATTATTTAATTATTTAATTGTTAAATAATTAATTAATTAATATATCAAATATCTTAAAGTAATGATTTTGCTTTATTAAAGTTTGTAAATGGCTTAATGCCATTGAAACATAATTATTTTCTTTATTAAAGTAAATGAAAAGGTGGACTAATGGTATTTAAACAAATTAAAATAATTGTTATTTTTATTTGTTTTAATTATTGGCATTTACGTAAAAGGAAAAACAAAAAGGCAAAAAGTTGTTGCTTTTTCAATAAGTTTCCAGTGAGCAAAACTCACGCATATTGGGATGAGTTTTTTGAAAAAAAAAAAATTGCAAGAGGAGTGGAGAGCATTTGAAGGAAAATAAAAGGAAAAGCTTAAGCATTTTTGAAAAATTAGTAAGTATTTCTTTATTTCCTTCAACATGAAAATTGTTTCAAATATTCTTAACTTCAAATTGTGTTTTTAAGATTATGTCTCTACTCTTTGAGTTTGTAATTAAATTTTTTTAAAGCTTGTTGGATGTAATTAGCTTGTATAATTGATTTATAAAGCTTATTAGTGTAATTAAGCTTAATAAATTAATTTGAAAATTAAAGTTGATATTCTAGAGTTGATTAGTCATTCATAATTAACCTATAATTGTTCTTGATTAATTTCATGATGGTGAGACTTTATTGGTGTGGTAATTGAATGATTAAAGTATTGAATTTTGTCAATTTAATGTAAATTGGCCAATTTGAGTAATTTGTGAAATTAGGGTTCTTAACCCATTCAAATTTTTGGGATTTTCATATATATGATATAATTTGATGTATATTTGATGTATGTCAAATTTGGGATTGATTGGATTTGATCTTGATGTGTTTTGAACAAATTGGGCCAAATTGTAATTAATAAAAGTTCTGGGCTATTTTCGTAAATTCTGGAAAATTCTGGGCATTTTCTGAAATTTTGGAAAGTTTCTAGATTTGAGTTTCAAATTGTAAAAATTATTTTGGGATTGATTTGGAATCAATTAAATATATAATTGACATATTTAAGGACTAAAATAATTAATTTGCAAAGTTTAGGGATCTCATAGCAATTAATGATAAATCTGATTTTTCAGATAAAAATTCAGTTTTTATTTATTGAGTAATTAGAATAAATTAGTTTATTTTAATTTCCCAAGAAAAATATTTATCGGAAATTATTTTGGAGTGAAAATACGCGAAAACGGTCAAAAACGGCGTTACCGGGTAACTGCAGCTCAAACAGTGAAATGGTTACTATTCAGACAGCCTACGTACTGTCAAAATTTTTTATGGGCTGACCTAGGCAGTTCCCATGAGCATTAGTTGGTCGGTTCGGCCAGAAACACGTTTTATGCTATTTTACGGAAAAACGTTTTCGTAAAAGTTTCGCGGTGTTTCAACATTATTTATATTGTTATATGATATCGAATAAATATGTTTAGGTGAAATATGAATGAATTATTAATATTTGATATTGAATAATTTATTCGTAAGTTTAAAAATTTTAAACTACCATTTCGCCCGAAACAGCGCTTCTTCTGCTGCGCCCCCCTGATTTGACCCCAACAGTTAGCTGGGCATTACCTACGAGCCCGAGACTTCCATAGATTTGATCTTACAGTCTCTGCCCGAATGTTGAGGCGGGTTCATCATGAACCAAGAGAAAACTCTTGGAAAGTTAATGGCTATGCTCAAGGAAACAAAGCCAGAGCTTCCAAAATGGCAAGAAGCGTAAGGCGCATCTTACTTCGACATCCCAGAAGGCCAAGGCTTGGTCGAAGGCTTCTGGGGTGTGAAGAAAAAGGGCAAAGGCAAAATCGTCACAGTCTTCTGGGAAGACAAATGACATATCCCAAGATGTCTGCCTAAACTGTAGCAAACGGGGTCACTGGAAGCGTGAATTTCATGTGGACAAGGCAGACATGAAGAAAGTGAAGGCGGGCAAGGCTCCGACTTCATGTATGTTTGTTATTGTAATAAACGTGTCCACTATTGGTTTTAAAAATTGGATTTTTGATACTGGATATGGTACATACATATGTATTGATGTGCGGGATCTGCTGATTAGCAGGAGACTGGCTTCAGATGAGATCGACCTGCGAGTCAGAAATGGGATGAGAGTCGCTGTTTTGGCTGTGGGAACCTAAGTTTTGGAACTGCCATTTGGGCATGTACTTAAATTAGGAAACTGTTATAATGTACCTAGTTTGACTAGAAACATTATCTTTATATCTAGTTTAACCCGTTGCGGGTAAACCTTTATGTTCCAGAACACTGGGTGTTTTGTTTATAAAGATGATATTGAGATATACACATTAGATGTGAATAACAGTGTTTATATTTCGAATATAAATGAATCTCAAACATATAACATGACAAACAAAAGCTCAAACTGAGTAAATCAGATGAGACTTATTTGTGGCATTGTCGTCTGGGACACATTAACAAGACTCGTATATCCACACTTTCGAAGAGTTGATACGTGGATGAATTTGATCCTAATTCATATGTGCCGCTGAGCTATTAGCCCTCGTTCATGGTGACGTAGTGGGCCCATATCTAGCCAGGCTAGAGGTGGATATGAATACTTCATAACCTTTACGGACGTTGCATCGCGTTATGGTTATATGTATCTTATGAAACACAAATCAGAAACTTTTGATAAATTCAAAGAGTTTCGATATGAAGTAGAAAAACAGACTGGCAAAAGTATTAAAAATATTGCGGTTGGACCGTGGTGTAGAATACTTAAGCAATGAGTTTCAAGATTACTTGAAAGAGCATGGTATTCTTTCATAGTGGACTCCTCCCGGAACACCTCAAATGAGTGATGTGTCCGAACGGAGAAATTGAACTTTGTTGGACATGGTACGGTTAATAATGAGTCGCACTGAGCTACCAATTTCCTTCACTGGATACACATTAAACATTGCAATACTTATTTTGAATAAGGTTCCGACAAAGTCTGTTGGACAGACTCCATATGAAATATGGACAGGAAAGAAACAGGGTTTCTCATTCCTGAAGATTTGGGGATGCTGGGCATATAATTAAACGTTTGGATGGTACCAAACTAGAACCCAAATCAGATAAGTGCCTATTTGTAATTGGTTATCCTAGGGAAACCAATTTCCACAACCCACAAGAGAACAAAAATATTTGTTGCTCTCCATGTGGTTTTCCTTAGAGGAATTCCTAAATGCAGTGGTAAATGGGAGGAAAGTAGAACTCGATGAAAATCAGAGTAATACTGTTCGTGGCACCGATCCCCTCACAGAACAAGAACAGTTCATCAGGGATGAGACTATTTCATAATCTTCTACATACACAACAACCGTGTAGGTCGGAGAGAGAACAGAAAATAACCTAAGAGGTATGAATTTCTGATCTCACCTCATGAATATATTAATCTTATTGAGGATAATGAGCAGGCTACGTATGAGGTAGCGGTACAAGGTATCGACTCCGCTATATGGCAAAGTGCCATGAAGTCCGAAATGGATTCCATGTATATAACCAAGTTTGGACACTGGTTGATGTACCAAAAGGCATTGTGCCTATTGGTAGCAAATGGGTCTTCATGGTGAAGACTGACATGGATGGCAACATATAAACGTACAAAGCTAGGCTTGTAGCGAAAGGGTATCGTCATCAACATGGTGTCGATTATGACGAAACCTTTTACCTATTGCCATGCTTAAATCCATTCGGACAACGCTTACTAAAGCTGCATATTTCGATTATGAAATATGGAAAATAGACGTCGAAACCACTTTCTTTAACGGAAACCTTTTGGAGGATGTTTTATACAACACCCTGACGATTTTATCGTGCCAAAACATGCAAACAAGGTTTGCAAGTTAAATTGATCCATTTGTGGATTAAAGCAAGCATTGCGTTCTTGGAACCAACATTTTGATGAGATCATAATAGTATATGGTTTCATTCAAAATGATGATGATTCTTGTGTATATAAAAAGGTTAGTGGGAGCACACTGACAATGATTGTCCTATATGTTGATGATGTATTGCTTCTTAGCAATGACATTCCCATATTTAAATCGATGAAAGCTTGGTTTTCATTAAAATTCTCCATGAATACTTGGGAGATGCAACCTTTATTCTAGGAATAAAGATCTACTAGGATAAATCTAAAATTTTTTGGCACTCTCCGAGAACTCGTACATTGAAATACATGTACGCGGCCTGGCGTCTCATATGCTTTGAGCATGTGGAGTCACAATCAGGCCAATCCAGGTGATGGTCACTGGATTGATGTTAAGAACAAACTTAAGTATCTTAGAGGAACTAATGATGCTTTCTTAATTTATGGAGATTGAGAACTTAAGGTGACTGGGATCACCGATGCAAGTTTCCAAATCGATAAAGACGACTATAAGTCGGAATAAAGGTACATATTTTATTTGAACAACGGAACAGTGAGCTGGAAATCTTCCAAGCAAGATATTGTTGCCGATTCAACAACAAAAACGGAATATATTGTTGCGGCTGAGGCAGCAAAAGAAGCATTTTGGATCTATAAAATTCCTAATTTGATTAGCAGTAGTTCTGTTAGCAGTTGAGCTGGGCTACATCATATGCTAAAGAATTACGGTCTCATCAATGATCCAAGTATGTACTTCGATGGTTTCATCTGATTCGTCAGATCATACATTGTGGTGATGTCGAGATCGACAAGATCGTTTCAGATGATAACCTTGCAGATCCGCTGACGAAAGCGATATCTCAGCAAAAGCATGAGCGACCCGTACATAGTTCAGGTGTTGGACACTTAAGTGATTGGCTATAGGCCAAATGAGAGATTGTTGGACAATTTTGACACATAGCATCACTATTTGTAAAAGACATGTTGTTCTTTGTACAAATTAACTATGTGACAAAGGAAATTGCTCTTTTATAATTTGTAATTGGATTACTTGGATATATAAATGATAAAAGTCCATATGATTAATACCGGATTAATAAGATATGAGACAATATTAATCCAGAAAAGGTTTAATCATTAAATATCTCTAGTCATAGTATTATCGAGACTGGACATCGATAAAGCGGAATAGGCTAGTATTGCACTTGTGCGCGTTATGGAAGCTTAACGATATAGTTCTTATATATTTAAGTATATGATACTTATGCAAGTGTGATAAGAGGTTCTGTTAGCCGTTGGACCGGGAACAGCTTCGCTCTGGATAGACCCCTCGAAATCCCATTGGTAGTATGACTGTGTGTCTATGGGAATCCGAATCAGGGTAGGTGTATTTGGTATTTACCTGAGACTTGCATCGCTAATACTTGCGACAATTAGTACGTTTTGGTTTTGTTCGTCCGGAGCTTTAATAGGTTCTATGTATGCCTCTCCTGGGTATACTGAGAATCATAGTGTATTGGGTGTGATGTCAAGATGGAAGTATCACTACAGTCATATGGAGATGATGATCACACATGGATACAGAACTGGTACTCTTAAATGCTGCAACTATCGGGATAGTATGACTAGGTCATGATTATCCGATTACAGAGACTAGTTACTAGTGATTTGATATATGCTTCGTACGGGGCAGAGACAATTCCAGCCCTAGGCCTAGCATGTGACATCCGATACTGGATCGTAATACGCAACACTTAGTATACTACGCCTGATACAGATTATATATATTCCATGTTGAATATATTTCTGGATGATTGGGTAGGCACGGTACTTTGCTAGAAGCCAACCATGTCTTGTAAATCGGTAAGAACATGGTAACGGGTACGCACGTGTTGGATAGTTCGACAACCGCATTTACTACCAACATATCCAGGAATCTCTTGGGTCGCTTCCCAAAGATTCACCGATGATATTTTACTCGAACGGAATTAATCTGGGATTAATTACGGCAAGAATTTTATCTGGAATTAAATTCTTCAAGAAGAGAGAACGCGATTAATTTGGAATTAATCGGTAAAATAAATTTAATAGTTAAATTAGATTTTACTATTTAATTTATATATTTGGGCTGAAATAATATATCAGATATATTAATTGAAATTGGATTTCAATGCGGAATTAAATAGGATTTTAATTCTAGCGAATGAATTAATTTAGAATTAATTCGTAAGTGACTTTCGTAATAATTTTGTTGGGCATTATTATTTAATTAAATTGGATTTAATTACGTAACAACGAAAAATTTGTTTAATCGGATTGAACGAACCCGAGCCCGAAATGTGTTGAGTAACCCAACTTGAATTTTGAATTTAAATGTGGGACTTACTAACTTACATCAATTGTCAATTGCTTGATGGAAGTAGATGGGAGCATTTAATGCTTTAATTATACAACACACTTTGCCTTTTGCTTTTTGGAAAATCATATACACTTTTGAAAAGTCAATTTGTGTATTACGTTTTAGAAACAAAAATATCAAAAATCTCTCTTCTCTCTTCTCCCTAAAATGCCGAGAGCTTCATCTTCTCTCCATTGAATTTTGTTGCAAAATTCTACAAAGCTAGCACTTAAAATGAGTCAACTAAGGTGATAGGGAAACCCACCCTTGAGTTTGAAATGCAAAAAGAAAGCTTGGAGCTTCCGAAATACAAAGAAAAAGTTTTGAATCTCATCCGATCATTGTAAGTTTTTTCCGCAAACTTCTTGATTTATTCACACACAAATCATCTTAGTGATCTTGTGGCATGTGTAGGACACTAACAATGGTATCAGAGCCATCCTAAGCTTGATTTGAATTCTAGGGTTTATGGACTTTAATTTTGGATTTTTGCTTGGAGTTTGAAAATGCCTAAATTGATTGTTTGGTTGAGTTTGGACAATGATGAATTGGATTTGTGCATCTTTGGATTTGAGAAAATTTGATTGGATAAAAAATCCCCAAATCCATCCCTTTGGCCGAAACTACCTTAGTGTGTGCTCATGGTGATTTTTTTAAAATTAGCAATTGGATGTATTGTTGGCATGAAATGTATGTTAAATGTTGATTTAATTAGATTGAAATCAAATTGCATGATAATTTTTTTGCCATTGTCGTGAGCCTAAGCATGTTGTAGAATTGATTTTGCTTCAATTTGTGTTGGACATGAATTGGAAATGTTAAGTTTGATTAGTTAGTTTAATTGATATTTTATAAATGCTAGTTTAATTAATTAATTATAGCTATTACACTTTAATTAAAATTAATATGATATTTGGAATGTTATATTAATTAAATTTAGTCTTTAAAACGGATTGGGCTAATTTGTTGAATTTGGGCTTAATGGGCTTGGTTGGACCAAGTTTGGTTTTGGACAATTGGGTTGGATCCAATTGGGCCTAAAACCATTTCCATAAAGTCCAAATATGACTATTGAGCCTTTAAATAATTTAATTAGGCCTAATGGGCCAAAATTGATTTTTGGCAATAAGGTGATTCCTATTTAGGCCTTGGCATCTTGGGTTTGATCCATAATGGATACTAATTGGGCCTTTGAGACCCATTAAGATTGGATTTGGAATCCAAGTCTAAAAGGCACTGAAACAAATGTAATTATTTAATTTGGAATCAAATATGAATTAGTATT
This sequence comes from Zanthoxylum bungeanum, assembly GCA_019454045.1. Lineage (NCBI taxonomy): Eukaryota > Viridiplantae > Streptophyta > Magnoliopsida > Sapindales > Rutaceae > Zanthoxylum > Zanthoxylum bungeanum. The sequence goes on along the minus strand of SKCR01033664.1, from coordinate 190,347 downwards.
GGATACAATTTAAAATTGGATTTAAAATTATAGTTCTATATAATTCAAGAATACTTACTTTGAGTATTTATTCTTAAACGAGTTGGACTCGCGCAAATCAAATCGTTGTTTGAACATTGGATGGTCATTAATTCAAAGATGAATTAATTGGATTAGATTGATTGAATAACATGCTTTGTGTGAATACTTGGATGTATTTGTATGAATAATGTATATCGGATGGATATTAGAAGGGTGGGGCAATTTTGAAAATTTTTGAAATAAATTTAGAATTTATTTAAATTGGACCAGCGTGTCCAGCCTATTATCTCTATTCTCTTTGTATTTCTCTTCTCACCAATTCCCCTCAATGCAAATGAGGTTTCCTTAATGTATTATGTATTTGGGTAGATGTATGAATAGTGCTAGCGGGAGAGAGGAAAATGAGAGATTTGTTCAAGGAAAAAATTGTTATATATCCATATGCATATCATTATTAATTTATTTGCGCCTTATTATGGTTTTAGAATGCATGCTGTGTTGGTTTCTACTATAGTCCCAAGATCATATTTAAGCAATGAAAAAAATGAATACTCAAACAAGTGAGGAGGAAACACACTTACATTGAACAAATTTTGAGATGTATTGAAGACAAAATCTCCTCCCTTGTTGATCCTTTGAAGTTTCGGCCAAGGAGGTACTTTGAAGAAGATGAATAAGCTCCAAGCTTTGTAAGGATTCCAAGCTCTTAGATTAGTTTCCCTATCACCTAGTGATGATTCTTCAAGTGCTAGCTTAAGAAAAATTTGCTTCAAACTTTTTTATCCACCAAGGGAAGCTCACGGTTTTGTGAGCTAAGGGAGAGAGAGAATGTTTTCTTTTTTTTTTTGATTTTGTTTTCTAAAACAACTTATGCCAAAAGTGTTTTCCAAAATTTGGTATATTCCTTTCAAAAAGTCAAAACCAAATTTGGAGCCAAAATGGCATTAAAGGCTCTCAACAACCAACATCATGAATAGTGACTAGTTGTCACTCACCAAAAAGGTGAATTGACATCTATCACTAAAGTGACATGTGATGTGACGAGCGATGTGACAAGTGATGTGACTTGTGGCCGCACTTGATTCAAAATCGGAGTGGCCTCGCAAACACATCCCGGGCTCGGTTTCGTTAATTCCGAATTAACGAATTTTCCATTGCGACGTAATTAAATCAAATTTACTATTCACTTCGTTAGCGAATTAATTCTAAATTAACTCGTTTGCCCGAATTAAAATCTAATTTTAATTCCGCGTCGAAATCTAATTTCGTTTAATATATCGAATATATTATTTTTATCGATTAATTCCAATTTAATCATTTCTCTCTCTTCAAATAGTATTTTATCCCAGATAAAATATCTCTGCTATTAATCCAAGATTAATTAAGTTCGAATCATACGTCATCGGTGAATCTTCGGGAAGCGACCCAAGATATCCCTGGATATGTTGGCAGTAAATCCGATCGTTGGACTATCTGAACACGTACGTACCTCGTACTACGTTTTTACCGATTTACGAGACATGGTTGGCTTCTAGCAAAGCGCCATGCCTACCCAATTCTCCAAAAATATTCTTAATGGAATATACGATCTTTGTCAGGCGTAGTATACGTAGTATTGTGTATAGCGATCCAGTATCGGATGTCACATGCAAGGCATGGGGATGGAATAGTGTCTGCCCCGTACGAAGCATATATCGGATTACAAGCAACTAGTCTCTTTAATCAGATAATCATGACCAAGTCATAGTATCCCGATGGTTGCAACACAATAGAGAACCAGTTCTGTATCCCTGCGTGATCATCATCTCCATCTGACTGAAGTGATACTTCCGTCTTGACATCACACCCAATACACTACGATTCTCAATAAACCCAGAAGAGGCGTACACAGAACCTGTTAAAGTCCTGGACGACCAAAACCAAAGCGTATTGATTGTCGCAAGTACTAGCGATGTAAGTCTCAGGCTAAGACCAAATACACCTACCCTGATGCGGATTCCCATAGACACATAGTCATACTACCAATGGGATTCCGCAGGGTCTATATAGAGCGAAGCTGTTTCCGTACCATCGGTAAACACAACCTCCTATCACACTTGTATAAGTATCCAATACTTAAATATATGAGAACTATGCCGTTACGCTTCCATAACACGCACAAGTGCAATACTAGTCTATTCCGCATTATCGATGTGCAGTCTCGATAATACTACGACTAGGGATATTTAATGATTAAACCTTTATGGATTGATACTGTCTCATATCTTATAATCTGGAACTAATCATAAGGACTTTTATCATTTATATATTCAAGTAATCAAATGACAAAATGATAAAATGCAATTTCATTGCTACATAACTAATTTGTACAAAAACCACAATGTCTTTTACAAATAGTGACGTTATGGGTCAAAATTGTCTAACAATCTCTCACTTGGCTTATAACCAGTCACTCAAGCATCTAATACCTGAACTATGTACATGTCGCTCAAACTTTTGTTGAGGAATAGCTTTCGTCAACGGATCTGTTATGTTGTCATCTGATGCGACCTTCTCGATCTTCACATCGCCATGATGTATGATCTCACGAATCAGATGGAAACTTCGAAGAACATGCTTGGATCTTTGATGAGACGATGGTTCCTTAGCCTGTGCTATAGCCCCGTTATTGTCACAATACAATGGAACGGGCTCAGCTGCTAACGGAACTACTCCTAATCCAATTAGGAATTTATGGATCCAAAATGCCGTTTTTGCTGCTTCAGCTGCAGCAATGTACTCCGCTTCTGTTGTTGAATCGGAAACAGTCTCTTGTTTGGAAGATTTCCAACTTACTGCTCCGTTATTCAAACAAAATATGTACCCGGATTGCGACTTACAGTCGTCTTTATCGGTTTGGAAACTTGCATCGGTATACCCAGTTACCTCAAGTTCTCAATCTCCATAGATTAAGAAAGCATCCTTAGTTCTTCTAAGATACTTAAGGATATTATTAACCGCCATCCAGTGACCTTCACCTGGATCGGCCTGATAGCGACTACACATGCTCAAAGCATAAGAGACATCAGGTCCCGTACATATCATGGCATACATGATCGATCCGACTGCCGAGGTGAACGGTATCCGACTAATGTTGTCTCTCTCATCTTGAGTTTTAGGACACATGTCCTTAGATAGAGTGACGCCATGTGACACTGGCAACAATACCCTCTTGGACTGATCCATGTTGAATCTCTTCAACACTTTGTCAATGTACGTACTCTGGGAGAGTCCAAGCAGCTTTCTAGATCTATCTCGGTAGATCTTTATTCCTAGAATAAAGGCTGCTTCTCCCAGATCTTTCATGGAGAATTTTAATGAAAGCCAAGCTTTCACCGATGTTAACATGGGAATGTCATTGCCAATAAGCAATACATCGTCAACGTAAAGGATAATGAATGGCAGTGCGCTCCCACTAACCTTTTTATATACACAAGGATCATATTCATTTTAAACGAAATCATATTCTTTTATGATCTCATCAAAACGTTAGTTCCAAGAACGCGATGCTTGCTTTAATCAATAAATGGATCGATTTAACTTACAAACCTTGTTTGCAAGTTTTGGTACGTCAAAACCGTCAGACTGTTGCATATAAACATCCTCCATAAGGTTTCCGTTAAGGAAAGCGGTTTTGACGTTCATCTGCCATATCTCGTAATCGAAATATACAGCAATAGCAAGCATTATGCGAATGGATTTAATCATGGCAACGAGTGAAAAATTTTCATCGTAATCGACACCATGTCATTGACGATACCCTTTCGCTACAAGCCTAGCTTTGTACGTTTGTATGTTGCCATCCATGTCGGTCTTCCTCTTGAAGACCCATTTGCATCCAATAAGCTTTACGCCTTCTGGTGCATCAACTAGTGTCCAAACTTGGTTGGTGTACATGGAATCCATTTCGGAATTCATGGCATCTTGCCATAAACCGAAGTCGATACCTTGTATCGCTTCCTCATACGTAGCCGGCTCGTCTTCCTCAATAAGATTAATATCCACATGAGGTGAGATCAGAAACCCATACCTCTCAGGTTGTTTTTGACTCTCTCCGACCTACGCGGTCCTTGTGTATTCGAAGATTGTGGTACATTCTCATCCCTGATGGACTGTTCATGTTCCGTTAAGGATTCTGTGCCAGGAACAGTATCACTCTGATTTTCATCGAGTTCTACTTTCCTCTCACTTATCACTGCATTTAGGAATTCCTTCTCAAGGAAAACCGCATGTAGAGCAACAAATATTTTGTTCTCTTATGGGTGATAGAAGTAATATCATTTGGTTTCCCTAGGATATCCTACAAATAGGCATTTATCCGATTTGGGTTCTAGTTTGGTACCTTCCAAACGTTTGACGTATGCCCAGCAACCCCAAATCTTCAGGAATGAGAAACCCAGTTTCTTTCCTGTCCATATTTCATATGGAGTCTGTTGAACAGACTTTGACAGAACCTTATTCAAAACAAGTATTGCACTGTTCAATGCATATCCCCAGAAGGAAATAGGTAGCTCTGTGCGACTCATCATAGACCTCACCATGTCTAACAAAGTTCGATTTCTCCGTTCGGACACACCGTTTAATTGCGGTGTTCCAGGAGGAGTCCACTGTGAAAGAATACCATATTCTTTCAAGTAATCAAGAAACTCATTGCTTAAGTATTCACCACCATGGTCCGATCGTAATGTCTTAATACTTTTGCCGGTCTCTTTTTCTACTTCGTGTCAAAACTCTTTGAATTTCTCAAAAGTTTCTGACTTGTGTCTAATAAGATACACATAACCATAATGCGATGCATCATCCGTAAAGGTTACAAAGTATTCATATCCACCTCTAGCCTGGCTAGACATGGACGCACAAACGTCACCATGAATAAGGGCTAACAGTTTGGTGGCACGTACACCTTTACCGCTAAAAGGTGATTTAGGCATCTTGCCTAATAAACAAGATTCGCAGACGTCATATGAATTTGGATCAAATCCGTCCAAGTACCCACTCTTCGAAAGTGTGGATATACGTGTCTTTTTTATGTGTCACAGACGACAATGCCACATATAAGTTTCATCTTTATTACTTACTTTAAGCCTTTGTTTGTTACATTATGTGTTTGAGATTGATTTATATTCAAAATATAAAGACCATTATTTGCATCAGCTGTGCAAATTTCCATATCATTTTTATACATAAAACACCCGGTGTTTCTAAATACAAAAGTATACCCACATTGGGTTAACATAGATACAGAAATTATATTCCTAGTCAAACTAGGTACAAAATAACAGTTTTTAAGTTCAAGTACATACCCCGAGGGCAGTTCCAAAACATAAGTGCCCACGGCCAAAACGGCAACTCAAGTCCCATTTCCAACACGGAGGTCAATCTCTCCTGAGGCCAGTCTCCTGCTAATCCGAAGATCCTGCACATCAGTACATATGTGAGTACCACAACCAGAATCAAAAATCCAATTTTTAAAACTAGAAGTAGACATGTTTATTTCTATAACAAACATACCTGAAGCTGGTGTCTTGCCTGCTTTAATTTCCTTCATGTGTGCCTTATACTCGCGGCAGTCACGCTTCCAGTGAAGCCCGCTTCCCGCACTGCAAGCATACATCTTGGGATTTGTCCTTGGGTTTCCGAGAACCCTTTGACGATTTGGCCTTGCCCTTCTTCTTATGCTTATTTTTCTTAACACCTCCAGTCGCCTTGGGCCAAGCCCTCGGAGTCTGAGATGTTGAAGCATAGTGCGCCTCGCGCTTCTTGCCCTTAAGGAGCTCATTTTCTGCCTCACGCAGAGTGGACATCAACTCTCCAAGAGTTTGGTCTTAGTTCAATATGTTGTAGTTCATGATGAACCCACTCCAAGTGTCGGGGAGAGACTGTAGGATCAAATCTACTGAAGTCTCAGCCTCGAAGACTATGCCCATCTGTCCGAGCTGCTCAATGTCAGCAATCATCTCTAAGACATGATGCTCAACAGACGTACCCTCTGACATTCGAGCGCATAAGAGCTTCTTCTACAACTCGTATCTTTGCGATCTAAGGTTAGATCGGTGGAGATCGTGCAACTTCGCCATCATCTCATAGGGATCCAACCCCTTGTTTTGACGACGGAATTACGGAGTCATAGCTGCAAGCATTACCGATTGAGCAGTTGTATTATCATCGCTATGAGTCTTCCAAAGCTCTAGCTCAAGCAACTGATCAGGTCGGGGCTTAGGCCCAATAGGTCGCTCTATAGTATAGAGTAACTTCTCAGATCCCAGAACAATTCTGAGATTCATATCCCAGTCTTGAAAGTTTCTGCCATTAAAGACGTTGTCGCCCATGACAATATCCCTAATGCTTAACTTTCCAGTCATCTTAACCGCAATAGTCCAACTATTCGATTAACGATGTTTGGGTACAGTCTAACTGTTACAAGAAAAAATAATAATGTATTAGTCTAACTAATAAAATAATTGACGAAATAATTTTGAAAGCGCGTAAAGCTAAGTATTTGAACGAAATTGTAAATTCAATACTAGCCTCCCACTATTTTTCGGCGAGCCTCTAACCCTCTGTTGAGTACTCGGGAAACCTAGTTTCCTAGTGGGCTAGGATCCCGTTAAATAACACACAACCTTGACTTTGGCCAACAAGCTGTATGGTATTTAACTAGGTAGATCTCTAAGATCAATTGGATCTCATCCAATTCGTAGATCCGGTAGGTGGACCTCCAAGTCCGAACCATATATACAATATATATGCCAATATATCCAATATATTTTCCTAACCTTTTTCCTCTGAATCAACTAAGCATTGGCTTTGGCACAACAAGCTTGATGATTCCAGTTAAGCGGAACCCATTGACTATGGAAAGCTTCGTAATCGATGTCTATGGACAAGAAGTGATCTTGACTTTGGCCAACAAATCACAACTTGGACAAGACACCGATATGCAACAAAGCCTTTATGATTCAAACACATCCGCGATGGAAAAAGGTCTTGACTTTTGCCAACAAACCAGTGTCAATCTTGGATCTTCAGTAAGAATCACTCAATGGAAGGAAAACGCTTAATATTTTATTGAGGGTTTTTCGTGTTAATTGGCAACCAATTTATTATCTTTGTTAAGGTCTCATCATACACCCTTAATCATGCATTCTAAAAACATAATAAGGCGCGGAAATAAAATAATAATGATATGCGGATGAATATCGCAAAAATTGTTCCTATAACAAATCACTCATTTTCCACTCCCCGGCTAGCACTATTCCTACTTCTACCCAATTACATAATACAATAATAGAAACCTCATTAACAGTGAGGGGAATTAGGTGAGAAGAGAATACAAAGAATCAAGAGAGATAAGGCTGGACACGCAGGTCCAATTTAATAAATTCTAAATTTACAACAATTTCCAAAATTGCCCTTTCGCTTCTAATATCCATCCGATATACATTATTCATTCAACACATCTATGTATTCATTCATAGCATGTTATTCAATCAATCTAATCCAATTAATTAATCTTTGAATTTAGTGATCATCCAATGTTCAAACAATGATTTGATTTGCTCGAGTCCAACTCGTTTGAGAATAAGTACTCGAAGTATGAATTCTTGAATTATATCGAACTACTCTTTAAATCTAATTTAATTCGTATTCAATACTAATTCATTTATTTAATTCTGAATTAAATATCTACACTTTTTAATGCGCTTTAACGACTTAGATTCCAAATCTAATCTAAACGGGTCTCAAAGCCCAATTAACATCCAATGTTGTTTAATTAAAGTCCAATAGGCTTTCAATTGATTTCATAAGGCATGGACTTTGGTCAATATGGGTCAAACCCAAATACCAAAGCCCAATTAAGGAATCACCCTTATTTACTAAGAAACCAATTTCAGTCCATTAGGCCCAATTAAACTTTTAAAGCTCATTTGTTATATTTGGACTTAATGGAATGGTTTAGGCCCAATTTATTAAATTCCAATTTTCCAAAATTCATAATTTAATAAATCAAAGTGTTTAGCCATGATTAATCTTTTACATTAACATTTCCAAAATACTAATCTAATCCATTAATCATGTTTTTCATCATCAACACATGTCCAACATAATTGATTCAAAAATCATCTCATTGCATGCTATATACCTCACGGCATTCCCTAGGGTTTTTGTTCGATTTCATTTTCAATCCAATTGAATCTCAAATCAACATTATCCCAAGTCTTTAAACTCATCCAATGATCAAAAGAACAAAAAATACCATGATATTTAGGGTAAGCATGCATTCGGCCAAGCCCTTAATTTAGGGAAAAAATAATCCAATTCATTTTTCATGAAATTGATCATGCATAATACTATGTTATCATCATTCAAGCATACTCAATCAATCAATTTTATCAAATCATGCTCAAATCATTTTTACCCAAATTTTAGCATAAGAACCCTAATATTTTTCATGCTCAAATTAGGCTCAATGATACCATTGTTGGTTTCTACTATAGTACCAAGATCATATTTAAGCAATGAAAAAAATGAATACTCAAAGAAGTGAGGCGGAAACACACTTACATTGAACGGATTTTAAGATGTGTTGAAGACAAAATCTCCTCCCTTGTTGATCCTTTGAAGTTTCGGCCAAGGAGGTACTTTGAAGAATATGAATAAGCTCCAAGCTTTGTAAGGATTCCAAGCTCTTAGATTAGTTTCCCTATCACCTAGTGATAATTCTTCAAGTGCTAGCTTAAGAAAAATTTGCTTCAAACTTTTCTATCCACCAAGGGAAGCTCACGGTTTTGTGAGCTAAGGGAGAGAGAGAGTGTTTTCTTTTTTTGTTTTGATTTTGTTTTCTAAAACAACTTATGCCAAAAGTGTTTTCCAAAATTTGGTATATGCCTTTCAAAAAGTCAAAACCAAATTTGGAGCCAAAATGGCATTAAAGGCTCTCAACAACCAATATCATGAATAGTGACTAGTTGTCACTGACCAAAAAGGTGAATTGACATCTATCACTAAAGTGACATGTGATGTGACGAGCGATGTGATGAGTGATGTGACTTGTGGCCGCACTTGATTCAAAATCGGAGTGGCCTCGCAAACACATCCCGGGCTCGGTTTCGTTAATTTCAAATTAACGAATTTTCCGTTACGACGTAATTAAATCAAATTTACTATTCACGTCGTTATCGAATTAATTCTAAATTAACTCGTTTGCCCGAATTAAAATCTAATTTTAATTCTGCGTCGAAATCTAATTTCGTTTAATATATCGAATATATTATTTTTATCGATTAATTCCAATTTAATCATTTCTCTCTCTTCAAATAGTATTTTATCCCAGATAAAATATCTCCGCTATTAATCCAAGATTAATTAAGTTAGAATCATACGTCATCGGTGAATCTTCGAGAAGGGACCCAAGAGATCCCTGGATATGTTGGCAGTAAATCCGGTCGTTGGACTATCTGAACACGTACGTACCTCGTACTACGTTTTTACCGATTTACGAGACATGGTTTGCTTCTAGCAAAGCGCCATGCCTACCCAATTCTCCAAAAATATTCTTAATGGAATATACGATCTTTGTCAGGCGTAGTATACGTAGTATTGTGTATAGCGATCCAGTATCGGATGTCACATGCAAGGCATGGGGATGGAATAGTGTCTGCCCCGTACGAAGCATATATCGGATTACAAGCAACTAGTCTCTTTAATCAGATAATCATGACCAAGTCATAGTATCCCGATGGTTGCAACACAATAGAGAACCAGTTCTGTATCCCTGCGTGATCATCATCTCCATCTGACTGAAGTGATACTTCCATCTTGACATCACACCCAATACACTACGATTCTCAATAAACCTAGAAGAGGAGTACACAGAACCTGTTAAAGTCCTGGATGACCAAAACCAAAGCATATTGATTGTCGCAAGTACTAGCGATGTAAGTCTCAGGTTAAGACCAAATACACCTACCTTGATGCGGATTCCCATAGACACATAGTCATACTACAAATGGGATTCCGCGGGGTCTATCGAGAGCGAAGCTGTTTCCATACCATCGGTAAACACAACCTCCTATCACACTTGCATAAGTATCCAATACTTAAATATATGAGAATTATACCGTTACTCTTCCATAACACGCACAAGTGCAATACTAGTCTATTCCGCATTATCGATGTGCAGTCTCGATAATACTACGACTAGGGATATTTAATGATTAAACCTCTATGGATTGATATTGTCTCATATCTTATAATCCTGAACTAATCATAAGGACTTTTATCATTTATATATTCAAGTAATCAAATTACAAAATGTTAAAATGCAATTTCATTGCTACATAATTTATTTGTACAAAAACCACAATGTCTTTTACAAATAGTGACGCTATGGGTCATAATTGTCTAACATGCTGAAGGGTGTATGATGAGACCTAATCAAAGATAATAAATTGGTTGCCAATTTACGTAAAAACCCTCACTCAAATATTAAGTGTTTTCCTTCCATTGAGTGGTTCTCTCTCAAGATCAAAGATTGGCATTGGTTTGTTGGCCAAAGTCAAGATCAATGTCCATCGCGGATGTGTTTAAACCACGAAATCTTTGTTACATATCGTATATCTTAGGCAGTTGTGACTTGTTAGCCAAAGTCAATGTCACTTCTAGTTCATCGACGTGGATTACGAAGCTTTCCCACTATCAATGGGTCGCGCTTAACTGGAATCATTAAGTTTGTTGAGCCAAAGCCAAGGCTTAGTTGATTCAGAGGAAAAAGTTAGGAAATATATATTGGATATATATCTCGAACTTGGAGGTCCACCTACCAGATCTAGGAATTGGATGAGATCTAATTGATCTTAGAGATCTACCTAGTTAAGTTTCATACAACTTGTTGGCCAAAGTCAAGGTTGTGTGTTATTTAACGGGATCCTAGCCCACTAGGAAATTGGGTTTCCCGAGTACTCAACAGAGGGTTAGAGTCTCACCGAAAAATAGTGGGAGGCCAATATTAAATTTGCAATTTCGTTTAATACTTGCTTACACGCGCTCTTTTATTTTATTTATCATCGTAATAAATATATATTAGTTGGAATAATATTTAATATTGCTTTCTTTGAACAGTTAGACTGTACAAGACACTACTCCACTTGTAGTTGGTCATATAGTTGGACTATAGTAACCATTACATTTTGAGTGTACCCAAAATCGTTGATTGGATAGTTGGACTATTGCAATCGAGATGGCTGGAAAGATTAGCGTTAAGGGACATAATCCTGGGTGAAAATATCTTTAACGGCGTAAATTTTCCAGATTGGGAAATGAATCTCAGGATAGTCCTTGGAGTAGAGAAGTTACTCTAGTGGATAGAGAATCCTCTCGGGCTCTGAGCCTGTGGTTGAGCAAATAGTAGAGCATGAGCTTAGGAAGACTCATCGTGATGATAACTTTAGTGTTCAATCTGTTATGCTTGCTGCAATGACTCCTTAATTTCGTCGTCAGAATAAGGATTAGATCATTATACTATGATGTTTAAATTAAAGGATCTTCATAGATCTAACCTTAGATCTTAGAAGTACGAATTGCAAAAGAAGCTCTTTTGCTCGCGTATGTCAGAGGGTACATCTGTCGAGCACTAGGTGTCGTAGATGATTGCTGACATCTAACAGCTGGGTTAGCTGGGCATTACCTACGAGGCCGAGACTTTCATAGATTTGATCTTACAGTCACTGCCCGAATGCTGGGGCGGGTTCATCATGAACCTAGAGAAAACTCTTGGAGAGTTAATGGCTATGCTCAAGGAAGCAGAGCCTGACCGGCGTAAACACACACGTATAACGCAAGCGCATGTATCGTTCAAGTAGTATAAAAATATTGATCCCACGAGGACTTAATTCCTACTGTTGTTATTAATTATTGATACTATTTATTTACAGGTATCTAATTATAGAGAGAAGGGAATCGATTGCTTTTGGTAGGTTGAATGTGGATTTGCTAATAAAAATAAAAACAGACTCAAAAGAAAATAATAAGGAAAATAAAAGAAAAGACTCAAAGATCTAGGGTCGTGACTCCACACAATATTATTATAAAGATGAATTGATTCTCTTATCTATCTGTAATAAATCAGTTTGCTAACCTGAAACACGAAATTATGCAAAAGCCTTTGTCGATGGTCAGACGTAAATACCCAGTATAACCCAATTGAACCATATATCTATGTCAACCAAATTACCTGGATTCATTAAGATCAAGTTTCAATTGTGGCTACCCCCGCCTGACAGGTATATGTCTATCCTGTAAGGAAATCTATTAAAGGGTTATATATCCTCATGGAAGATCATGGGCTATTGAATCTAAGGCTGAAACTTAAAATCCCTATGTCTAGTTTATTTTAAGTTTACCACATCAATCTTATTGGTGATCAGTCAACAAGAAGCATTAAGCTTAAGACTCAATAAACAAACTAAAGAATTACCAATAAAAAGAAAATCAATTATTAAGTGTGAATATTGTGTTTCATCACTTCCATAGAATAAAATAAAATGATGGGGTTAGAGGATCCACATTTAATATTTCTTATCTAGGAATCTCACTTATTATAATATATAAATTATTTTATGTTCTGCTTTCTCAGAAATTAATAATGTTAAACATTTAAAACCAGCCATATAGGCGGTAATCCATTTAGTCCAACTACACCAGCCATATAGGCGGTAATTATCTGTCACATAAAGACCAGCCATATAGGCGGTAAAGTAATTTATATTTAACCCGACCATATAGGCGGTAATAAAGTCTGACATTAATTAATCTGGTTAAATTATAATTTATAATTTATAGTTAAGTGAGATTTACCTAGATAATTATATTAAATATTTCACCTTTTACCCCAGCAGAAATTTAACTATAAAACATAAAAGAAAAGAGAAGAAGAAGAACTATTATTATTACTGAAAATTAAAATACATAAATTAAATATTATTTATATTTACAAAAACTAGATGCAATCCTCTAAAAACAGGGAAAAGCTCCGAAGGAAAGTACACCAAATGAAGTAAAGAATGCCTGAATTTATAGGCAAAATCGGCTTCTGGCGTCGCGATGCCAGCACGCGTATCTGGTCTACGCAGTTTGACCACGCGTATGATGTCGGCACAATCAGGAGGTGACACGTGTCACGCGACAGAGTGGCGCAATCGGAAGGTGAAACGCGGCACACGGTAATTGGCTGGCTTTTCGGTCCAATGAAAAGTTAACACGTGGCACGCGCTTAGGATCGGTCAAATAAGAGGTCGACACGTGGCAACATGTGATTTGTCCAATATTCGGTCCAATGAGAGACTGACACGTGGCACGCGATTGCTTTGGTCTAATGAGATTTCGACACGTGGCAGCCGGCGCATTTTAGCAGATCTTCTATGATGATGACATGTGTCATCCGGCGCACGTTAGCAAGATCGGCGCATGTTAGCAAGTCTAATTTCTCAGATTTTGACACGTGTCCCTCGGCGCACGTTAGCATGTCTGGCGCACGTTAGGCGTCGCGACGCTGAAAATTTACCGAATTGCCCTTTTGTCATTTTTTTTATCTATTTTGGCCCAAATTGCTTCCAATGTTTTCCCAACTTTATTTATCTGTAAAATAACACAAAACACATCAAAACGTTCACAAAACCCGAGAAACTATACAAAATATTAGGTTAGATGAGTGGGAAATAGTGATATAAATACCACTCATCACACCCCCAAACCTAACATTTTGCTAGTCCTCGAGCAAAACATAAAATAAAATAACAAAAATAAAATTAACTAAGCCACTTTCGTAGGGATCACGGTTGCATTTAGCGTATGCAACAAGCCTTTAAACCCCTAGGTGTTCCTAGTGGATGAGTTGTAGTCTCGTGAGGGTTTACAACAATGATACCCACAAACATTTTACAAAAGTAAAAATGTAGTGAAACTAATGCACACAAAAGCAAAAAGACAAGCGAAAATAGAATAAAGAAGTCAGTGACTAATCAGGTGAAATTTCTACTCCAAGTTACTAGTTGTTTTGTTTCTTTCTAAATTACTAAATAAGTAAATTCTCCGATTATATTTTCCATTCTCCATATACACAGCCAACAAAATATTAATTAACTCATTTTTGCCCACAACAGTCACAAATGTAGTTGATAAGAGAGTAATATTTTTGTCCTAAAGTTCTATCAGATTTCACACCTTTTTGTAGCAATGGAATAATTTTTCTCATTTTTCTGATTTTTTCTTTGATTTTTATTTATTTATTTATATACAATATCTTCCATCTATGTAACGAGTGTTGGGTCGGTGGCTCCCAAACCAGTTGGCTTTAGGGCACCAGGTGTTAAGACACCCCTACGGACTTAATTACTAAGACTTCAGATATATATATTTTTGCAGCATCTTTGATCCATGTAGCGAGATTTGGGCCAGTGACTCCCAAACAAGTTGGCTTTAGGGCACTAGGTGTTAAAACACCCTTACAGACTTAATAACTCGGATCTCAGATTTTTTTTTTTTACTCCATCACTTTTTGAGATGTTTCCTCCAATTAAACTAGAGCACTAAATATTACAAACTTTTCAATTACAGCTCATGTCCGTATGTTACTATGTATATTGATAATATCTGCCAACTTAGCATATGAAGATCCATTTTAGTCAGTATTTTGGAGAATTCACAAATTAAATAATTCAAAAGGAAATAAACAAAAATTAACTTGTTCCGAAATAGGTTTGAGATACGTCTCATGAGTGGAAATTCCTTACACAACTATCTCTTACCAATTTCACTTTTTTAGTCAAAATAAAAACACAAAAACGTAAAATATTTTTGTAATTTTTGAAAAATTTTCAATTTTTTTGTATTTTTCGAAAAAATTTGGACTAAAAATAAAAATAACACACAAACTAAAAACAAGGTACTGATCAACTAATTCCCTCCCCCAAACTTAAATCAGACAATGTCCCCAATGTCTTAAACAGTAGAAGAATAGTTTAGAAGATAAAACCTGGTTAGCTGAAATTCTACAGAAAATTAAAAGTTAAGATCCAGATTAATCCGACGCCTCTTACCATGATCGTCCTCGGACCAATTTATCTTTGAAAGGATATGGTCAACTTGTGGTTCATAGGCTAAGAGTTGGTCTATTAGATCCGGAGCAGTTCTGGCAGTATAGATGAGTTCTTTCATAGGTTTTGACACGAACCCATTTCTCCGGGCATCATCAAGAAACACACAAAGAAAATCATAAAATTCATCTATGTTAAACAGCCCAATTGGTTTCTGGTGTATGTTCAAGTTCGCCCAAGATAACACTATAAAAATTTCCTCCAATGTGCCCAAGCCACCTGGCAAAGCAATAAAAGCATCAGAACAGTTAATCATTTCCACTAGTCGCTCGGACATACCTGGCACAATAAGTTCATCTCCGTTTGATGATCCAATAAGATTTGCCTCCGCCAAGGGTTTTGGGATGATTCCCAAAACGTGACCGCCTCCTTCCTGTACGGCCTTTGAAACGATCCCCATTAGTCCAAGATTGCCTCCGCCATATACTAAGTGCATATTCCTTGCAGCTAAGACTCGACCCAATTCATGTGCTGCCTCTACGTATTGTGGCTTAGTACCAACACTAGTACCGCAAAACACACAGATGTTTTCAACTCGTCTTCTTGAAGTGGCTTCCATTTTTATATATTTCTTTCTCAAATCTGGATGCCTTCAAAAGTGCAATGACGGGCTGAATTTATAGTACCTGAAAAGAGTGAGTAATAATAGCACTAGTATCTTCCAAAGGACGGTATTAGCTAAACAACAAAAGAAATTGTGAAAGGTCAAAAAGTCTGGATCTTGTCTATGAAAATAAAGATAATTACAACAGAAAAGCAAATCAAAGCAATAATTAAGGCAACGGAATTGTGTACGCAATACACCATTCGCTTAGTATAAATTCATTAGGATGCGTCTCAAGAATCCATTCCTTACTCAGCCATCACAAATGAATTAGCTTTCTTCTTTGTCAAACACCATTCCTTCTGTCTTATGCTTTGGTTGAGCTTTTCCCTATAAAAATAACACAAAAAATTAAAAAATTCTACAACATGAATACATAAAATATGAAAATAGAAATTACAACAAATTGCATGGGTTGCCTCCCTGCTAGCGCTAAATTTTTCATCTTCAGCCAGACGTGACTGAAATCCATTGTCAATGAGGTTTCAGCATCGTTTTGGATGTCCTATTAAAGACATTCCCATGTGCGTTGCTTTTGAAGGGTCTCTTCCAACGGTAAATGGGCAAAAAGAATTTTGTCCCATTCAGTGCTCGTGCCACCTTTTTAATCTTTATTGCTCCAGTGGTTCCTGAAAAGAAAGAAAGAAAATCAGGAGGTCTCGTATGGTGCTTGAATTTGAATGGGAGTTCCATTCTGTCAAGCTTCTGGGTGATATCTCTAAATTGTACTCCCCAAAACAATGATGTTTCGCCTGAATGCTCTGGATCTTCAATTTGGTATGATAATTGCTCCTCCATTTTCTCTGTTTCTTGCTCCACTTTTTCTTCACATATGTATTTTAGGATTTCCGCGTTCAGTTCTTCATCTGTCATCTGTGAAAAACATGCTCCATAAGTGTCAATCTGAGGATGAAAAGAAATGTCAGATTTTAGGTCTTCATTCTCTGATATGACTGGAATGGATGGTTCAGGTAGATCTTCTTCAAACATCAGTGCAAAACAGTCTCCGAGATCTTCATTTTGAGAATACAGAATTCCATCCTCATTTGTTGGTGCAGTTGGTACAAATAGCTCAGCTTCTTCATCAGAGTCAGAATCTGAATAATAAAAGTCAAATCGAGACTTCGCTGGTTTGGGTTCCTGAACTGATACCTCAGATTCCTGATATTGCTCAGCCTCTTCCTCTGCTAAAGTGTCATCGTGAAATGCTTGGTACTCGAAGGCTCCGTCAGTTTCGTCTGAAAATGCTTCTTGAGGTATGTAGCTCTGGTTTTCTGTTAATTGTCTCGTTTGTTCTGTCAGTCTCTAAATGGATGCTGATTGTCTCTGAATACTTTCAAGTTGATTCTGATATGTTTCAAGCATCGTATCCAACTCTTCGTCTCGTTTCTTGAACCAATCTTTGAGCATGTCAATCATCTGATCTTATTCTGATGGTTCTGATTGTTGATGGAAATCGAAGGTAGATGGTGGATGAGATGGAAAATATGATGGTTCTTCGTACCTTGAATGATTCTGATAATTCTGCCACTCTGAAAAGTATATGCATTGATCGCTCGGGTGGTTACCATCATAAATCACACATCTCCCCATTTCGTTCTGATGAGCAAATGTAGTATTGCTTGATTCTGACATCCAGTGATAGTTGTTGGGCTGGTCAACAGGCCTCAGAAAACCGGACTATTGCTCCCAGATTTGGGGTGTATCTTCTAGTAAAGCTCGTGATCTCTCAATATCCCAATAATGTTTCATTTTTCAATCACCTGCAAACAAAAGAAAGAGATAAAAATTGCAGATAAAAATAAAGAAAATTAGATACAAGTAAATTAGATAACTTCAAAATTAATAACTCAAGAAAAATAAGTCCCTGGCAACGGCGCCAAAAACTTGACCGGCGTAAACACACACGTATAACGCAAGCGCACGTATTGTTCAAGTAGTATAAAAATATCGATCCCACGAAAACTTAATTCATACTGTTGTTATTAATTATTGATACTATTTATTTACATGTATCTAATTATAGAGAGAAGGGAATCGATTGCTTTTGGTAGGTTGAATGTGGATTTGCTAATAAAAATAAAAACAGACTCAAAAGAAAATACTAAGGAAAATAAAAGAAAAGACTCAAAGATCTAGGGTCGTGACTCCACACAATATTATTATAAAGATGAATTGATTCTCTTATCTATGTGTAATAAATCAGTTTGCTAACCTGGAACACGAAATTATGCAAAAGCCTATGTCGATGGTCAGGCGCAAATACCCAGTATAACCCAATTGAACCATATATCTATGTCAACCAAATTACCTGGATTCATTAAGATCAAGTTCCAATTGTGGTTACCCCCGCCTGACAGGTATATGTCTATCATGTAAGGAAATCTATTAAAGGGTTATCTATCCTCAAGGAAGATCGTGGGCTATTGAATCTAAGGCTGAAACCTAAAATCCATATGTCTAGTTCATTTTAAGTTTACCAAATCAATCTTATTGGTGATCAGACAACAAGAAGCATTAAGCTTAAGACTCAATAAACAAACTAAAGAATTACCAATAAAAAGAAAATCAATTATTAAGTGTGAATATTGTGTTTCATCACTTCCCTAGAATAAAATAAAATGATGGGGTTAGAGGATCCACATTTAATATTTCTTATCTAGGAATCTCACTTATTATAATATATAAATTATTTTATGTTCTGCTTTCTCACGAATTAATAATGTTAAACATTTAAAACCAGCCATATAGGCGGTAATCCATTTAGTCCAACTACACCAGCCATATAGGCGGTAATTATCTGTCACATAAAGACCAGCCATATAGGTGGTAAAGTAATTTATATTTAACCCGACCATATAGGCGGTAATAAAGTCTGACATTAATTAATCCGGTTAAATTATAATTTATAAATTATAGTTAAGTGAGATTTACCTAGATAATTATATTAAATATTTCACCTTTTACCCCAACAGAAATTTAACTACAAAACATAAAAGAAAAGAGAAGAACAAGAACTATTATTATTACTGAAAATTAAAATACATAAATTAAATATTATTTATATTTACAAAAACTAGATGCAATCCTCTAAAAACAGGGAAAAGCTCCCAAGGAAAGCACACCAAATGAAGTGAAGAAGGCCTGAATTTATAGGCAAAATCGGCTTATGGCGTCGCGACGCCAGCACGCGTATCTGGTCTACGCAGTTTGACCACGCGTATGATGTCGGCAAAATCAGGAGGTGACATGTGTCACGCGACAGAGCGGCGCAATCAGAAGACGACACGCGGCGCACGATAATTGGCTGGCTTTTCGGTCCAATGAAAAGTTAACACGTGGCACGCGCTTAGGATCGGTCAAATGAGAGGTCGACACGTGGCAACATGTGATTTGTCCAATATTCGGTCCAATGAGAGATTGACACGTGGCACGCGCTTGCTTTGGTCCAATGAGATTTCGACACGGCGCATTTTAGCATATCTTCTGTGATGATGACACGTGGCATCCGGCGCACGTTAGCAAGATCGGCGCACGTTAGCAAGTCCAATTTCTCAGATTCTGACACGTGTCCCTTGGCGCACGTTAGCATGTCCGGCACAAGTTAGGCGTCGCGACGCTGAAGGTCTAGGCGTCGCAACGCTGGAAAATTACCGAATTGCCCTTTTGTCATTTTTTTCTTTATTTTGGCCCCAAATTGCTTCCAATGCTTCCCCAACTTTATTTATCTGCAAAATAACACAAATCACATCAAAACGTTCACAAAACCCGAGAAACTATACAAAATATTAGGTTAGATTAGTGGAAAATAGTGATATAAATACCACTCATCAGAGCCAGAGCTTCCAAAAGGGCAAGAAGCACAAGAGGCATCTTACTTCGGCATCTTAGAAGGCCAAGGCTTGGCCGAAGGCTTCTGGGTTTGAAGAAAAAAGGCAAAGGCAAAATCGTCATAGTCTTCTTGGAAGACAAATGACATATCCCAAGATGTCTACCTAAACTGTGGCAAACGGGGTCACTGGAAGCGTGACTGCCGTATGGACAAGGCAGACATGAAGGAAGTGAAGGCGGGCAAGGCTCCGACTTCAGGTATGTTTGTTATTGTAATAAACGTGTCCACTACTGGTTTTAAAAATTAGATTTTTGATACTGGATGTGGTACATACATATTTATTGATGTGCGAGATCTGCTTATTAGCAGGAGACTGGCTTCAGATGAGATCGACCTGCGAGTCAGAAATGGGATGAGAGTCACTGTTTTGGCTGTGGAAACCTAAGTTTTGGAACTGCCCTTTGGGCATGTACTTAAATTAGGAAACTGTTATAATGTACCTAGTTTGACTACAAACATTATCTTTATATCTAGTTTAACCCATTGCGGGTAAATCTTTATGTTCCAGAACACTGGGTGTTTTGTTTATAAAGATGATATTGAGATATACACATTAGATGTGAATAACAGTGTTTATATTTAGAATATAAATGAATCTCAAACATATAACATGACAAACAAAAGCTCAAACTGAGTAAATCAGATGAGACTTATTTGTGGCATTGTCGTTTGGGACACATTAACAAGACTCGTATATCCACACTTTCGAATAGTGGATACGTGGACAGATTTGATCCTAATTCATATGACGTTTGCGAATCTTGTTTATTAGGTAAAGTGCTTAAAACGCCTTTTAGCAGTAAATATGTATGTGCCATCGAGCTGTTAGCCCTCGTTCATGGTGACGTAGTGGGCCCATATCTAGCCAAGCTAGAGGTGGATATGAATACTTCGTAACCTTTACGGATGTTACATCGCGTTATGGTTATGTGTATCTTATGAAACTCAAATCGGAAACTTTTGATAAATTCAAAGAGTTTCGACACGAAGTAGAAAAACAGACCGGTAAAAGTATAAAAAATATTGCGGTTGGACCGTGGTGTAGAATACTTAAGCAATGAGTTTCAAGATTACTTGAAAGAGTATGGTATTCTTTCATATTGGACTCCTCTCGAAACACCTCAATTGAGTGATGTGTCTGAACGGAGAAACCGAACTTTGTTGGACATGGTAAGGTTAATAATGAGTCGCATTGAGCTACCAATTTCAGTCACGGGATACGCATTGAAAAGTGCAATACTTATTTTGAATAAGGTTCCAACAAAGTCTGTTGGACAGACTCAATATGAAATATGGACAGGAAAGAAACAAGGTTTCTCATTCCTGAAGATTTGGGGATGCTGGGCATATAATTAAATGTTTGGATGGTACCAAACTAGAACCTAAATCGGATAAATGCCTATTTGTAATTGGTTATCCTAGGGAAACCAATTTCCACAACCCACAAGAGAACAAAAATATTTGTTGCTCTCCATGCGGTTTTCCTTAGAGGAATTCCTAAATGCAGTGGTAAATTGGAGGAAAGTAGAACTCGATGAAAATCGGAGTAATACTGTTCCTGGCACCGATCCCCTCACGGAACATGAACAGTTCATCAGGGATGAGACTGTTCCATAATCTTCTATATACACAAGAACCGCGTAGGTCGGAGAGAGTCAGAAAACAACCTAAGAGATATGGGTTTCTGATCTCACCTCATGAAGATATTAATCTTATTGTGGATAATGAGCCGGCTACGTTTGAGGTAGCGATACAAGGTATCGACTCCACTATATGGCAAAGTGCCATGAAGTCCGAAATGGATTCCATGTATACAACCAAGTTTGGACACTAGTTGATGTACCAAAAGGCATTGTGCCTATTGGTAGCAAATGGGTCTTCATGGTGAAGACTGACATGGATGGCAACATACAAACGTCCAAAGCTAGGCTTGTAGCGAAAGGGTATCGTCATCAACATGGTATCGATTACGACGAAACCTTTTACCCGTTGCCATGCTTAAATCCATTCGGACAATGCTTGCTAAAGCTGCATATTTCGATTATGAAATATGGCAGATGGACGTCAAAACTGCTCTCCTTAATGGAAACCTTTTGGAGGATGTTTTATACAACACCAAGACAATTTTATCGTGCCAAAACATGCAAACAAGGTTTGCAAGTTAAATCGATCCATTTGTGGACTGAAGCAAGCATTGCATTCTTGGAACCAACGTTTTGATGAGATCATAATAATATATGGTTTCATTCAAAACGATGATGATTCTTGTGTATATAAGAAGGTTAGTGGGTGCGCACTGACAATGATTGTCTTATACGTTGATGATGTATTGATTCTTAGCAATGAAAATCCCATATTTAAATCGATGAAAGCTTGGCTTTCATTAAAATTCTCCATGAAAACTTGGGAGATGCAACCTTTATTCTAGGAATCAAGATCTACTGGGATAGATCTAAAATTTGTTGGCACTCTCCGAGAACTCGTACATTGAAAGACATGTACGCGACCCGGTGTCTCATATGCTTTGAGCATGTGGAGTCACAATCAGGCCAATCCAGGTGATGGTCACTGGATTGATGTTAAGAACATCCTTAAGTATCTTAGAGGAACTAAGGATGCTTTCTTAATTTATGGAGATTGAGAACTTGAGGTGACTGGGATCACCAATGCAAGTTTCCAAACCGATAAAGACGACTATAAGTCGTAATAAGGGTACATATTTTGTTTGAACAATGGAACAGTGAGCTGGAAATCTTCCAAGCAAGATAATGTTGCCGATTCAACAACAAAAGCGGAATATATTGTTGCGGCTGAGGCAGCAAAAGAAGCATTTTGGATCTATAAAATTCCTAATTGGATTAGGAGTAGTTCTGTTAGCAGCTGAGCTGGGTTACATCACAGGCTATAGAATTACGGTCTCATCAGTGATCCAAGTATGTACTTCGATGGTTTCATCTGATTCGTCAGATCATACATCGTAGCGATGTCGAGATCGACAAGATCGTTTCAGATGATAACCTTACATATCCGCGGACGAAAGCGATATCTCAGAAAAACATGAGCGACCCGTACATAGTTCAGGTGTTGGACACTTGAGTGATTGTCTATAGGCCAAATGGGAGATTGTTGGATAATTATGACCCATAGCATCACTATTTGTAAAAGACATGGTGTTCTCTGTATAAATTAACTATGTGACAAATGAAATTGCTATTTTATCATTTGTAATTGGATTACTTGGATATATAGATGATAAAAGTCCATATGATTAATACCAAATTAATAAGATATGAAACAGTATTAATCCACGAAAGGTTTAATCATTAAATATCCCTAGTCGTAGTATTATCGAGACTGGACATCGATAATGCGGAATAGGCTAGTATTGCACTTGTGCGCGTTATGGAAGCTTAACAGCATAGTTCTCATATATTTAAGTATATGATACTTATGCAAGTGTGATAAGAGGTTCTATTAGCCGTTGGACCGGGAACAGCTTCGCTCTGGATAGACCCATCGGAATCCCATTAGTAGTATGACTATGTGTCTATAGGAATCCGAATCAGGGTAGGTGTATTTGGTCTTAACCTGAGACTTGCATCGCTAATACTTGCGACAATCAATACGATTTGGTTTTGGTCGTCCGGAGCTTTAACAAGTTCTGTGTACGCCTCTTCTGGGTATACTGAGAATCGTAGTGTATTGGGTGTGATGTCAAGATGGAAGTATCATTTCAGTCATATGAAGATGATGATCACGCATGGATACAAAACCGGTCCTCTTAAATGTTACAGCTATCGGGATAGTATGACTAGGTCATGATTATCCGATTACAGAGACTAGTTGCTAGTCATCCGATATATGCTTCGTACGGGGCAGACACAATTCCAGCCCTAGGCCTAGCATGTGACATCCGATACTGGATCGTAATACGTAATACTTAGTATACTACGTCTGATACAGATTATATATATGCCATGTTGAATATATTTCTATAGATTTGGGTAGGCACGGTGCTTTGCTAGAAGCCAATCATGTCTTATAAATCGGTAAGAACGTGGTACCGGGTACGCACGTGTCGGATAGTTCGACAATCGCATCACTTGTGGGACCCACTAACTTACATCAATTGTCAATTGCTTGATGGAAGTAGATGAGAGCATTTAATGCTTTAATTATCCAACACACTTTGCCTTTTGCATTTTGGAAAAGCATATACACTTTTGAAAAGTCAATTTGTGTATTAAGTTTTAGAAACAAAAATATCAAAAATCTCTCTTCTCTCTTCTCCCTAAAATGCCGAGAGCTTCATCTTCTCTCCATGGAATTTTGTAGCAAAATTCTACAAAGCTAGCACTTAAAAGGAGTCAACTAAGGTGATAGGGAAACTCACCCTTGAGTTTGGAATGCAAAAGAAAGCTTGAAGCTTCCGAAATACAAAGAAAAAGTTTTGAATCTCATTCGATCATTGTAAGTTTTTTCCGCAAACTTCTTGATGTATTCACACACAAATTATCTTGGTGATCTTGTGGCATGTGTAGGACACTAACAATGTCAAGATGGAAGTATCACTTCAGTCATATAGAGATGATGATCACGCAGGGATACAGAACTAATACTCTAATATGCTGCAGCTATCAGGATAATATGACTAGGTCATGATTATCCGATTAAAGAGACTAGTTGCTTGTGATCCGATATATGTTTCGTGCGGGGCAGACACAATTCCAGCCCTAGGCCTAGCATGTGACATCCGATATTGGATCCTAATATGCTATACATTGTATACTACACATGATAAAGATTATATAATCCATGTTGAATATATTTTTGGAGAATTGGGTAGGCATAGTGTTTTGCTAGAAGCCAACCATGTCTTGTAAATCGGTAAGAACGTGGTACCGAGTACGCACATGTCGGATAGTTCGACAACCGTATTTACTGCCAACATATCTATGGATCTCTTGGGTCGCTTCCCAAAGATTCACTGATGACATTTGACTCGAACAGAATTAATCTGGGATTAATTATGAGAGAGAAAATTAATCTGGGATTAATTACGGCAAGAATTAATCTGGGATTAATTACGAGACGGAAAATTAATCTGGGATTAATTGCGTCAAGAATTTATCTGGGATTAAATTCGTCTAGAAGAGAGAATGCGATTAATTTGGAATTAATCGGCAAAGTAAATTTAATAGTTAAATTGGATTTTACTATTTAATTTATTTATTGGGCTAAAATAATATCTCGGATATATTAATTGAAATTGGATTTCAATATGGAATTAAAATTGGATTTTAATTCAAGTGAACGAATTAATTTGGAATTAATTCGTAAGCGACTTTCGTAATAATTTTACTAGGCATTATTATTTAATTAAATTGGATTTAATTACGTCGCAACGGAAAATTCGTTTAATCGGATTAAACGAACCTGAGCCCGAAGTGTGTAGTCTCACCCAACTTGAATTTTGAATTTAAGTGTGGGACCCACTAACTTACATCACTAGTCATTCAAGTTGATGGAAGTAGTTGGGAGCTTTTATGGTAACTTCTCCAACACACTTTGTTTTTTGTTTTGCTTTTTGGAAAAACATATACACTTATTTGAAAAAGTCAATTTGGTAATTGTTTTTAGAAAAACAAAATATCAAAAGCAAAAAACTCTCTCCCTCCATTGTCGTGACCTTCTCATTCTTCCTTAGAGATTTTGTTGCAAAATTTCAACTTTGCTAGCACATAGAGAGTCAAGTGAAGGTGATAGGGAAACTCACCTTGAGTTTGAGATTCAAATCTAAGCTTGGAGCTTCCATCTTCAAAGAAAAGTTTTGAATTTCTCATCCAAATCAATTTAAGTTTTTTCCGCAACTCACTTGATTATTCACACACGAATCACGCTTAGAGATCTTTGGCATGTCTAGGACACTAACAATGGTATCAAGAGCCATCCTAAGCTTGATTTGAAATCTAGGGTTTATGGACTTTGATTTGAGGATTTTGCTTGGAGTATATATTTTCCTAAATTGATTGTTTGGTTATGCTTAGATTATGATAACTTAGAGTTATGCATGATTGGATTTGTGAAAAATTGATTGGATAAAAAATCCTCATTTCCTTTAGCTTGGCCGAATATGAACCCTAATGTGCTTATGGTGATTTTTTGATTTTTGACAATTGGATATGTTAAATGCATGAAATGAATATTGATTGTTGATTTAATTGGATTGAAATTAAAATTGTGTATTATTTCTTGCAATTGCCGTGACATATAGCATGTTGGAATGCGTTGATTTTGCTTCAATTTGTGTTGGACATGAATTGGAGGATTAAATCATGATTAATTAGTTTAATTGATGTTTTGGAAATAATGGATTAATTAATTAATTGTGGTAATTGCACTTTAATTATATTAATATGTAATTTGGAATAATATGTTAATTTAATTTGTTGTATTTGGGCTTAATGGACTTGGTTGGGCCAAGTATGGTTTTGGATAATTGGGTTGAATCCAATTGGACCTAAATCATTTCCATAAAGTCCAAATATGACAATTAAGCCTTTAAAAATTTAATTGGGCCTAATGAGCTTAAATTGATTTTTGGCATAGAGTGATTCCTAATTGGGCATTGACATCTTGGGTTTGATCCATAATGGCCAAAGCTCATGCCTAAAAAATTAATTGAAAATATTGGATACTAATTAAACATTTGAGATTCATTTAGATTGGATTTGGAAACCAAATCTAAAAGACACTATTATAAGTGTAATTATTTATTTCGCATCTCCTCTTTATCATGGGTGACCGTAAAATTTAGCGCCAAACAGGCAACAACCGTAAACAAGACAAAAAACGGAAAGCCCAAATGAATGAGAGCGAGCTACCATTCCACTTTGAAAAAAACCTAACAAATAACATTCCCTTTATAATTCAATCAAATTAAATTCTCCCAAACACCTTCCTTTGCCATGTCATCGTCTTCTGAAACCACGGTGGGGTCCGATCCCAACGCGCCGCTCCTCCGCTATCGGGACGCTTCCCTCTCTCCTACCGCCGGCGGCGCCCGTCCCGCTACTCTTGCTCTTCTCCTCGGCCGCGCCACTGGCCGTGGCCGCGGCCCCTCTAGGCTCGTCCGTGAAACTGCCGCGCGTGAGCTCGAAGAGCGACGCGCTGACTGGGGTTACTCGAAGCCTGTTGTTGCCCTAGACATGCTTTGGAATACGGCGTTTGTGGTTGTTTCCGCCGTGATGTTGATTGTTACTATCGATGAGAGACCTAAAACGCCCATTAGATTATGGATCTGCGGGTAAAATTTCTTTTCTTTTAGTAATAATTTTCATTGACTCTTTTAGCTTAGATACATGTGATATGAATTTGAAAGAGAGAATTTTTATTTCATAACAAAACTTATGTAGTTTTGTACTAATTTAAATAGACTAAGCCCTAATTCTAGCCTTTTACTATAGTGATAGCTTATTAAGCATTAAAACTAATCACCACTGCTAACAGATAAGGCACTAGAAGAGAAATCATATCAACACAGACCCTGATGATTTGTGAAATTTACTTCAAGTCTATCCTGATTTTTAGAAAATATTGAATTTTTCAAATCATTCGGGTTCAAGTGATTGGTAAACACTCACCTTTACTTGGAATTAACTAATTACGTTTCCACTCTGTTGTACTTCTATCTCTAACATATACCCTTAGGCTCTGTTTGATATCGGTTTTCAAATGGAGCTTTTGTAAAAAGTGTTTAGTTGAGACAAGTTTAAGGTTCTGATATGAAATGAATTAAATAATTTTATGAAATAAAATAAGGATATTCTAGATAATTTACTCTTTAAAAAAGGTTTACAACTTCTAGTTCCAATTTGAGCTTTTACTAGTACAACTGTACAAGTAAAATGACCTTTTTTTTGATAACAAAGGCTCTACTCCAAAATACAACCAAATATTGTCAAAATTTTTGAAAAGAGCTTTTGGGATTAAAAGAGCACTTTTGGGCTTTTAATAGAGGCAAAAGAACTTTTTGAATCCTAAAAGCGCTTTTCAAATTTTTTGGTGGTGTTTGGTTACGCTTAGAGTAGAGATTTTGGATTAAAAAAACTATTTTAGCTCTATTAGTAAAATCTCAAAATTTGGGCTTTTGAGAGTTGAGGTTAAAAAGTTTTTTTAAGGAGTTAAATTTTTTAAAATACTCTTATTTTATTTCAAAACATTATTTCATTTCTTTCATAACTTAACTTTAAAAAATTGTCCAAGTAATTTTATAATTTTTTTTTATAAAAGCATTAAATTACAACCAAACACAACCTAAATTTGTTTTTGGTCAAAAGCTCTACTAGTTGAAGAAACTCTATTTGAATAGCTCTAATATAATTTATTTATATTGTTGTAGCTATTTGACCTAGATGATATTCCCAGTTTCTTACATTTCTCAAGTAAACTAGGTAAAAGTTTGAAATTCATTTTCTTGACAGGTATGCTCTGCAGTGTTTGGTGCATGTGGTGTTGGTATGGATGGAGTATAGGAGGAGGAACACAAGGAGAGTTAGGGATGATGAGAGGGGTGTTGGTGATATCGGGGATGTGAATAATGATAGTGAGGACGAGGAGGATGATGGGTTTGGATCTCGGGCTTCTACTCGATCAAGGTGAGATTTGGCTTGACCTTGAGCTAAACTGGATGTGGGTTTATTTAACTTTATCTTTGTTGATTTGATTTTGAGTTATTAAGTCTGGCATGTGGGTTATCTTCTATTTGGGTTTCCTTTGATTTGTAATTGCTTTTCTGTTGACTTTGAATTTGGATATTTGATTTTTTGTTTGAGACTTTGAGTATAGTTATCTTGTTGGGAATCCTGATGAGAAAAGTTTGGCAGTGCTGATATAAATGTGTGAATGAGAGGCTTAGTGCAATGCAGGTTTGAGGGATAACTGAGAAATAGTTTTAGGTCTTAGGTGGCAGCAACAGAACAGTAGCAAATTAATACTGTGAGTTGTCTGGAAGAGAGAAATTGAGGAATTTATACAAAATTTATCATTGGACTGATGGTTAATTGGATAAGAGTGGAGAATTCGATCAGTGAGTGTCTTGCTGTGACTTTATGATGTAGAACAGATGAATTTGGACATATAACGATATTATTAAAGAGCTTGTGAGTTGTGACAGATGATACAGCACTGGGTCTAAAGCTATGTTGTCTGTGCATGGTGTATGGACATGTGGGAGTACTGGAGGCTCCAGCAAGAAGAAAATGAATAATACAAGAAGCGAGAGGTCCGGGGATATGAATAATAGCTAGGATAAGAATGAGGAAGGCCTAGCCAAAAAAAATTAAATTGGAAAATAAATAGGCAAGAATGGGGAGCAAATGGGTTAATGAGAATATGTTCAGCATTGCTGAAATTTACTTTGGATGTCTTTTTATGATTTTGGTCAATCAGTGTTGTTAGAGGCGCACTGGGCGCGCCTCGAGGCGAGAGCGCACGAGGCGATCGGCGATGCGCATCTATCTGGTCGAGGCGA
This sequence comes from Zanthoxylum bungeanum, assembly GCA_019454045.1. NCBI lineage: Eukaryota > Viridiplantae > Streptophyta > Magnoliopsida > Sapindales > Rutaceae > Zanthoxylum > Zanthoxylum bungeanum. The sequence continues at coordinate 161,107 of SKCR01033664.1, read as the reverse complement.
GGCGATTCCAGAGGCGACGTGAGGCGCAGCGAGGCGCACGAGGCGCAGTGAGGCGTGAGGCGCACAGAGGCGCGCGCATCATGGTTTTCCATTTTTTTCATCAGTTTTTTAAACTTTTTTTTTTCCAAATATGTTTCTTTCTTCATCTTTTTTGTTTTTTTCATTTTCTTTATTTACGATTATTTCTTTTACATTTATGTTTCTTTTCTTTTATAGTTCTGTTTTATTTTTCTTCTTTACCTTTTTCAGTTCTGTTTCTTTCTTTTTTTTTTTTTTTTTTTGGCATTTTCTTTATTTACAATCTTTCTTTTACATTTGTATTTCTTTTTTCTTTTACAATTCTTTTTTTTGAATTTTTTTTAGCTTTGTTTCTTTCATATTTTTTCTTTATTTTTACATTTCTTTATCTACGATTCTTTTTTTTATATTTTCTTTATTAACGATTATTTTTCAGTTTATTTTTTCAGCAGATGTTTTTTTTATGCTGTTGTTTTTCTTTTCTTGAACTTGAACTATGCATATTTTTAATTACGCTTGTTTTTTTATTTCTTGATTTGAAGTTTTGAACTGTGCATATTTTGTCAAGTAGATGAATAGACAAGTAAAAGTAATATAAAAGTAGAGTATAATCAAAATATTATTATCTATTACTATTTTTTTTATATTTACAAGTTAATAATGCATTATTACAATTAAATTATTATTATAAACGTGCTCGCTGTGAGGGTGCGCCTTGCGCCCCCGCTTCGCGCCTCGCTTTTCTGGCTCTGATCGCCTCATGCCCTCTCGCCTTTAACAACCTTGTGGTCAATTACTCTATGCAGCCCTCTAACTAGGTAAGGAAATACCATATACTCTGGCTGTACTAAAACGCTTATCAAGGCAATGATAATTTTAAAGTCATTGCTCCAATAATGTCCAGCTGCAATGCTAAATTGATTGTTAACCAGTTAAGTCTAGACTATAGATTTGATTAAATCTCATCATGGTCAGATTAGTGGCCAAAAAATGCTAGGTTAAGAAGATAGTTATGAAGGTGGCCTTTGTAGGCTATTGTTGGATAAAAGATTAAAATATTAAATTATTAAACAAGTTTCTAAAAATAAAAATAAAAATGAAATATGAATTATATAAATGATTTAGTACTAACTAGCTATAATATTATGTGATGCATTGTTGTCTATGACAATATGTGATTCACAATGTTATCAAGTAACGAAAACATTGCTTCTCTAGTGGGGGGATAACTTGAAGCATCAACTGATTCAATGAATACATATCCTTTGGGTGAATTGACCAAGAAATTAATCAAGGTCTTGTGCTTTTTATCAGTCCACCCATCCGCCATAATGGAGCAATCATATTTTACCCACTCCTCTTCGTGACTCTTCATCAAATCTTGAGTGTGGGCAATTTCCTTTTTCAATAAAGGCACCATTACCTCATGGTAACTCGTAGGTTTCATTCTAGGGCCATATTGTCCTATATTTTCAATCATCGCCCTTAAAAGTTGGATGCTTGACACAATTGAAAGGCACACCCTAATTATAAATCCACCTAGCAACGTCTTCACAAACTCTTCCCCTTAATTCTTTCTTATATGCCTAATTGATCGATGTTTGCTGGATCTTCCCATCTCTTGGCCTTTTCCCACCATCAGTTGTTGGAGTAAAAAACAAGTGAAGCAGACCCTTTTGCTTTGCATTTTTCCTCTTTGAAACAAAATTAGAACTTCCTAATGTAATTCTTTTTCCACTGTGATTAATTTCAATACCTACATCTTCTTCATCACCATACCATTAATTTCAATACCTACATCTTCTTCATCACCATACCCTAACTCCTTATCCATGTACATTAATTATTTCTCTTTCTCCTCGTTGCTCATCGCCGTTTTTTCAACACGTTTGTAATTTCTTCACAGTGTTCTAAAACACGCTAGGTGCTAGTCGGGCGACGACCCAACGCCTAGGAAATTAGTCGGCAAACAGTTAAAACCTAATATTTTCCAACATCATAAATAATCCAAATCATATAAATTCAATCAAAATGTAATAAAATATAAAATCCAAACTCAATCAACCATATCAAACATCAAAATCTCTAGTCAATCCATCAAACATCAGTCCAAAATTAGAGTTAAAGTTAAAGTTCCTCGTCCTTTAACAAAGTTAAAGTTACTAATTCTTCTTCATCCGGTTCAAACTCATTATCCTTAGGTTCTTCATCAGAATCAAAATCTTCTTCATCAAGTTCTCAGTTTTCAGCATTCCTAGCGCTTTTCCGAGGTTGTAACATTTCATTTGCCCCAGATGCTTCTCTAACCATCCTCCAAGTAAGCCCCGAACCGGGCTCTACTTCTTCATCATCACCAAATTCACCACCCTCAACTATCCATCCTTGTGCATTACTAACATCTTTTGCGAGTAATACATCTAATTTCATATCCTTCTCCCTTTTGTGCTTGTTCTGCAACTTGGCATTAAAGAAAACAAAAATTAGATTATTTAATCGATTCACATTTAGCCTATTCATTTTCTTCGTGTGAATCTACATAAATAATTTAAATAAATCAATTAATATTAATAATTAAAAAATAAAATAATCAAATATTTAATTAATGTTAAATATTTACCCCCTCAAAAGTGATCCAATTTCGTTCGCACCCGGAGGAACTAGTGGCGCTTTTTCGATCACTGTTTCTTCACGAATAGCAAGACATTTTGTACAACCAGTTACATTTTGACACCCTCCAACAAGGTGCTGTTTCATTCGATACACTCCTCCATTTGAAACTTTTCCACAAAAATTACACTTCAAGTTGTTCTTATTAGTTGGGTTTACCAAAGTTGAATATTGACATGCAAGATCTTTTCTTGACTCACTGGAACCCGTACTTGAGCCCATGTTATCCTGAAGTCATAACAAAGATTCATATTAATATTAGTTCATAATAACAAAAATAAAAAAATTACGCATTAGCTGCACACTGCTGCTACTGCCTACCGTTGTTACCACAACAGTAGCAACTGTTGATAAAGAAAAGGGAATAATAAAAAAAAACAGTTGATAATTGCAACAGTTGATAGTAATAAAATTTAATAATAAAAAAGACAGGTGGGATAATAAGAATGAAAAGAAAAAATTAGAAGAGAAAAGAAAAGCAGGAGTCTGTCGAGCCGAAAAGAAAAAATAGGAAAAGAAAATAAAATTATCAGTAGATAAAAATAAAATTAAAGATAATACAAAAAAATAATAGATTAAGGAAGTCGTCACTTACTGTAACTACCGAAAAACTGGAGCTTGGTCATGAGTGGGTGAGCGAGGGCTGTGGGGCTTTGTGAAAGCTGTGGATTTGGATAAAATTTGGAGCGGTGGTCGGCTGGAGGAAACTATATTTAGGGATTTTTTGGCTTCATAAATAGTCTAGATCAGGACAGATTTTGGGTTATTTTTGGGTCGGGCTTTCGGTGATTTGGGTCGAGTTTTTGGTGATTTGGGCGGCTAAATACGGATCAGGTTTTAGCACCTAGGCGAAGAAGTACAAGCATATGGTAGACACTCAAATGACGATACAACTCCAAATGGAAGTAGAGTAGCATAAAATTTTCAGCACACTAGATTAGCTCACATTATAAAGCCAAGTTATGGTTAAAGCTTTATTAAGTTAATATGGCATGTGTATCAGCAATCAATATTCAATTGTTTTAGTTGTTACGTACTTATTTATTGACTCACCAGAGGTTTCTTAAACTAATGTTCACTTTTACTGGTTTGATAATTGAATGGCTCAGTGTTACTAAACGATGTGAATCTATCAATACAATGGCATCATTTATCTGGTGGATAGTTGGATTTTATTGGGTAGTCTCCGGTGGCGATCTACTTCTGCAAAATGCACCCCGTTTGTACTGGTATGGCAGTTCTGTTTCTTGACATAAATTTTGTATTCATTGCATATTTATTTACTGTTGTTTACCTTTTTGTTTTCCTTCCACCTTTACAAAAAAGTGTAATAGTCTGTTTGGATGTCTTTCTTGAATTTCCAACTTTCTTTCCTGGATTTTTTGGTGTCCTAAACTTAGCAGATAGGCTCTTCTTTGTATTTGAAATTTATTGTTTATGCTTTCAGGTGTTGGGTTAACTGTTTAGGCTTTACTGACCAAGTATATGGTGTTGCCTACTGCACACTTAATTGTCTGTTTTAATAAAACGAAGGGCAGAAGAAAGCCACATTGAACTATTTCATTGTTCTCTTTCAATACAAAATGCAGTCACAATTCTGAATGACTACTTTTCATGCACATAAATCTGATTTACTGGAAGCGGATTGTATTCTCATGCTTACTCAATATGACCATAATCCTTCCAGATAGATTAGAATGTTTTTCTTATGTTGGTATTTTCTGCTGGGATCTCTAACTCTTAATATTTGCAGGTTGGCTGTGGTTTTTCTGGCATTTGACGTGTTCTTTGCCATCTTTTGTGTTGTTTTGGCATGTTTGATTGGGATTGCTCTCTGTTGCTGTTTGCCATGCATTATTGCCATTCTTTATGCTGTTGCCGGACAGGTATGAAGAAAGAATTATGAACTATAACTGGCACTATTATCTTAAAGAAATTTAGGGTCATGAAACCACTTACCGGGGTTTCTTTTCATCTGACTGATTAGGAAGGTGCATCAGAGGCTGATCTCAGTGTCCTACAAAAATACAGATTTCAAGTGGTAAACAATGATGAAAAGCCTAGTGTGGGAGCAGGGAAAATGGTTCCTATAGAGATTAACTGTGGATACTTGGCAAATGAGCGTATACTTTTACCTGAGGATGCGGTAAGTTTATTCTTTTATAATGAAATACTTGATTTTGCACAATTTTAATGCCTGTTTTTTATTCTATCATGTTATATCATATGAGAACTGCTGCCTTTTTTATTTGGATAAAATGCAATTGACTTATTCCCATTTGTTCTTCATTTTCCCACTGCATTTAATCTAATGGTGGATATTGGAATTCAAAGTAGCATTTAATATGCCAATTAATCCACCATTGGATTGCATGAAATCAATATCTTAAAATTTGTATTAAACTTTTAAGTCCAAAGTTTTAAGTTGAAAATAGAATAATAGATATATTTATAAAATTTGGAATGGAAACTAAATTGAAACCCCTTGAACCATGAAACTAGTTTGGCTTGTGTAGACACGGCCACAGAGGTGGGCGACGTTGTCCGGGCTCGCGGCCCGGTCGGGAGTACGGAGTAGCCCGCGGGGGACTAAACCGGAGAATAAATGGAGTCGCCACCCAGTGTGAACTGGGAAATGATTTAAGGCCGCACTCACCCCTCGCGAGGGAAGACCTCAAACCGTTGGGTTCAGAATGGTCCCTTACTTATGCCAATTGTAATGAACAGATTTATGCAATAGTATAACCAAGTCTTATGAAACACATGCAAGATAATTTAATCAACACGCAAGTTTGCACACCCATAAACGTAAATAAAAATGAAGGCAAATGCATAATTCCATAAACGTATTAAACAATGGAGTGCAATAATGTAATTAACAATAACTGTAAAAGCATTAATAATAAAAGCGGATAATTAAGTACGTAATGTAAAAGAAATAACTAAAGAGGCAAGCATGCATGGAAGTAAACATGAAGTGATGCAGCAAAATGAATAGAGATAACTAATAGGATGAATACGAAGCGGTAAATAACAAACAAAAAGGTGAATAACAAAATTAGAAGAAAAAGGGTGCGACCAAGAGCTTTGGCCAACGTCCATATGGGATCTTGTATCCCCGACGCGGCAAAACATCGTGTTAAAGGTAGCATTTTGGCTTTTCCCTCAAATGGAGGACCTTTATCTTAACGTGATTAGCCCATGCGCACGAGATAGCAATGCGTAAATAAATAAAGCAATAATAAACGAAAAGTAAGTAACATAATATTAAAAGAGATGCGACCAAGGCCAACATCTATATGGGACCTCGTATGCCCGATTGAACGTATTTCACATTCAACCAAGTATACTTCGTCCGGCGTGGCAAAACGTCGTGGTAAAGGTAGCCTTTAGGCATTTCCCTCGAATAGAGGATCTTTAATCCATCTTGATTAGCCCATGCGCACTAAATTAACAATACATAAATAAATAAAGCAATAACATGCGGAAAGTAAATAACGGAATAATAAAAGAGATGCGACCAAGAGATTTGGCCGACATCTATATGGGACCTCGTATACCCGATTGGACATATTTCACATCCAACCAAGCGTATCTCGTCTGGCGCGGCAAAACATCGTGGTAAAGGTAGCCTTTAGGCATTTCCCTCAAATGGAGGACCTTTAATCCAACGTAGTTAGCCCATGCGCACTAGATTAGCAATGCATAAATAAACGAAGCAATAACATGCGGAAAGTAAATAACGAGATAATAAAAGAGACGCGACCAAGGCCGACATCTATATGGGACCTCGTATGCCCGACTAAACGTATTCCACATTCAATCAAACATACTTTGTCCGGCGCGGCAAAACATCGTTGTAAAGGTAGCCTTTAGGCATTTCCCTCGAACAGAGGACCTTTACCCCACATGATTAGCCCATGCGCATCAAGATTAACAATGCATAAACAAAGAAACAATACATAGAAAATAAATAGCGGAACAATAAACACAAAATTAAATACCAAAATGTAACACGTGCTTGAAAGTTTCTCAAGCGGTACGTGGAGTTGTATCCCAAGTACAGACCGCACTACCGTCCATTCGGATTCGGCTACGAAATTTACGTTTGGGTTTCCATCCGATATACCGCAAGAGATAGCACGCAATCATCAACTCAACACAAATGAAACTATGCGTAAAACATAACGATGCATGCGAGTGATCGACGAAGAATAACTGAAAAGATAAATGATAAAAAGGGGGCCCTCAGGTCTTACCTTTTAAGTTGCTCCTCGGAAGTGCGTTATGTCGTCGCCGGAAGGGTTAATGCTCCGTAACTTTTCTGGTTCGGTCTTTTCCTTCGCTGTTTTCTCCGTCTTCCGTCGCTGTTTTGGACTGTTTTTGCTGCTGTTTTCTCCGTTGTTTTTGCTGCTGTTTGGAGGTTATATTTTGGGACTGTTTTGGGATTTTTGGGGACTGTTTTTGTCTCGGTTTAAAGGCTAATTTTCAGGATTATTTTGGGACTGCAGGGGCTGTTCGGGGACTGTTCTTGGTGTGATTTCTGGGTTGGTTTTGGGGTTATCTGGCCACTGTTTTGGACATGGTAAAGGGGCAGTTTTGTAGTGATTATTGGGACTGTTTTTCAGGGCTATTAGTTTTGTCGTTGTTTGGGTGGAGGGTAGTGGCGTTGTTGTTTGATGCTTCACGTATGCATGGTGGGGGATTTTGCATGCGGTTATAGGTGGCAGGTTGCTTTGTTGTTTGTTTATGATCTTGCCATGGGTCGTTGTTTGGGTGGAGGGTAGTGGTGATTACTTTGGCTTATTATCTTAGTTATTGTTTTGGGTTTTTTGGGTGGTTGTGCTGTGTGCGTGAGATGAAGTGGCTGAGAGTGAGTCGGTCAGTGGGGCTGCTTGCGTTTGGTGAGTTTGTGTGTTGAAGTCAAATGGCCGAGGGACGTGTGTGTGTGTGTTTTAATATGTAAGCTGTGTGCGTGTCAGTGGGGGCAAGAGACGTGTCTTTGTGTTTGAATTTTTGAGTCTAAGGTGTGTTTGATGTGTGTCCGTGAAAGTGCTTCTAGTTTATGCGTAGCTTGTGCATGTGTGGGGCAAGAGACGTGTCTTAGTTTTGCCGTGTATCTCCCTAGGTGTCTTTAGGGTTTGATGTTTTGTTTGTGGTGAGTGGCAGTTTTGTGGTAGAGAGAGAGAGGGACGTGCGTGTTTGATGGCAGTGTGAGATGGCTATTGTTGCTGTGAGTGCGTGTGGCTAAGGGTTGGTTGATTTGTGGTTGCTTGGTTCGTGTAAGGTGAGAGAGATGAGTGAGAAGCCGAGAGCCTTGAATGAGAGAGTGGAGAGAAGATAGGGCGTGTATATGTGAGAATGGCCGAGAGAGAGGAGTCCAGCCGTTTAGGGTTTACTGGTTTTCAGCCGTGTCAGTGAGAGAGGGTTAGGGTTTATATTTTTGTGTTTTGGCGTGAGTGATGGCCAAGGGAGAGAGGGGGGAGGAAGTGAGAGAGAGGGAGCCGAGTGACGAGAGAAGGGGGCTATTAGGGTTTATATTTTTTGAGAGGTGCCGTGACTTGTGAGAGCAAAGGGGGGAGCAAGTTAGGGTTGGTTTTGTGTTCTTTATATAATGGTGTGCTAGGGTTAGGGTTGTGCATGGGTTTTCAAAAGGAAACAAATCAAGCAAATATGGGGTGTATTTAATTAATTTGTTTAAGGAAAGAATATTGTGTATTTTGGTGGGGGAATATCTTTAATTTGGAAGGTGATTTAATTGGATTAGGAAGGGAAGGGGATTTGATTGGATTTTGACATGTGTTTTAAATGTGATTTAATTATTTTTGGATTGGGCTTGGGCGAAATGGGCTTTTCATGGGTTGCGAGGGTTTTGGGCCGAGGCTAATATTTTAAAACAGAGATAATCAAGCGGGCCCAAGGCTAAACAAATGAATTAAATTTGATAATGTATTTATTTCTGAATTTTCCCTTCCGACGTCCGTTTCCCGCGATTTCCGCAACTTATCGGGTAGTGCCTACATACGAGGCTTATCATTGGGCTTTATGCAAAAATGCAGTGTCTACAGTTTGGTCTAATTTCCAAGTTATTTTATGCTCTTGTATCAGCAAGTGAACAGCACAACACCATGCTGCCTCAGCAACAGTTGCATCTTGTTTTTTGTTTTTTGTTTTTTTTTGTTTTTTTTTTTTTTTACATTTTGGTATTTGGGGACCCAATTTAGTAACCTTTACAGTAGATTACTTTTCCGAGAGCATTTGGAGACCTACTTATTCATATAAAAGATCGTCTATTGAGATTTTTGATTTCACCCATATTTTTCCCTTTACGTAGGAATGCTGCATATGTCTCAGCTCATACGAGGATGGAGCAGAGCTCCATGCCCTTCCCTGCAACCATCATTTCCATTCTACATGCATTGTGAAATGGCTTAAGATGAATGCAACATGTCCTCTCTGCAAGTACAACATTCTCAAGGGAAATGAACAGGTATGAAGAAGAAAGGGAAAAGATGAATTCCCAAATGACCGAAGTTCATTCCGCAATACCATCTGTATGTACAGAAGAATACAAGGCAGAAAGAACGAAGCTCCTCCAAACTCTACTTTGGGATTTGAGACTCTTTATAATTTACTGGCCTTTAGGTGTTCGGTTATTCTTTCTTGGATTTTTGGGCAGTTGTGCAAAACTGGAGCAATTGGTGTGCAGGTTTTCTATTTACAGTTTTCTTTTATTAAACCTCATTTGTAGTTATTCACAGTGTGAAAATCAAAATCAATAAGCAATGCTATTGTTTGCAAGATGATATGAAGACACAGATTTAAAGAGACTAATCATATTCATACAGAGGCTTATATACTAAAAAAAAAAAAAACAAGAATTATAACTGTTATTAATTACTAAGACCATATGATATTTTTATCCAGTTATATAATAGAAATATATCTAATTTTCTAGAAATATTGAATTATTTATTGCTCCTAGTAGAGCAGACGTGGCCCGAGGACAGTGTTCCGGGTGGAAGGTTCTAAAAAGGATGTTAAAGAATGGTTGAAAACTCGTTAAAGTCATCCACCAATCCGGTTTTAGTTAACATTTTTTCTTTTCAAATTTTAATTAAAAAAAAAAATTCAAAATTAATCATTTTTTCGTTAAAGACTGGTTCTAAAAAGGACGTTGAAGAATGGCGGTCGCTAGCACTTGGCATGGCGCCGGGCATGACAGCTGCTAGCTAAGTTTGTATTCTTCTTATAGTCTTGCGTATTTAGTTTTTCGACAAATTTTGATAGATTAATCATTTATTTTTAATTTCTGAGAATTAGAGGCCTTATCCATTCCTCACAATTTTATAATTGTTTAATTTTTTTTAATCATAAATAAATTATTTTAAGTGTTTTTTTAGAAGATTTTGAAAAATAAATTTTATTTTTATTTTTTATTCTCAATCAATTTCTAATTAATCACAAGTATCCGCGATTTCAAATTGCCATCTAAAATCCGTAATTCTAAAACAATAACCTCTATGAAAATGAAATGTTAAATGAAAAAGCGCGCACCTTCCGAACACTTTCCTGTTCCGGTTCCTGTTCCTCCTCATCCTCCTCCTGCTACAAATATAGCAATAAGCAAGCTCTAAAGTCCTATAGAATTATATCTGTAGCCAAGAAAGTGGAGTGTTTCATAGAATTGAGATATTTGCTCACGCCATTAATAAACCTCATCCTTTTTTTACTTACACCCCAAGGCAGCAACACATCGGCCTTGGTTCTTGCTTCCATCCAGCTCGATGATGATCATTACCCCATTTTAAAATTTGCTTCCTTTCTTCTTTATCATTTTCTTGTTACTTGTTTTCCTCTTCACATCCATCAAGCTTCAGATCTAGGGGTGTTCATAGGGTCGGGTCGACCCGCGACCCGACCCGCAACGACCCGACCCGGTCGAGTTTATCAATTTTAAAATTCATTTTCGGGTCAACCCGGACCCGACCCGAATTAAATAATATTATAATTAAAATATATATATTTTTAATGATACAATTTTTACAAGAAACAATTGTAGTTGAAATGACAATGTCCTTACTTAGTCTTCAATTTGTCTCTAACGTTTATGGTGGGATTCGAACTCTTGATTAGGTAGATATTAAGTCAAACACTTTGTCAATTCAGCTACTCATGAAAATTTGTATCAAAAAAATATATATATTATATTTATTGCATATTATGTTGACCTGACCCGACCCGCAGTTTTTTGACCAGACCCAATGCGACCCGACCCGCGCGGGTCAACTTCTCAAATTTCAGATTGCGGGTCGAAGGACCCGATGACCCGACCCGATCGGGTCAAAAATAAATCAAAAAACCCGACCCGACCGACCCGTGAACACCCCTATTCAGATCTGTGCTTCTGGTTCTGGCACAAAACTGACTATTAGAGTTGGATAAATGTCAACTCTCTTGTGTTGGTTTTCAGAGTTTATGCGTAGTGGAAATATGTTCATAACAAAAAAATTTATTTGTATGAACATTAAAAAACCAGATCCATATTTTCTAGTACACTAATAATATAAAAATAATTTATTAAGATCTTAAGAAGAAAATATACTTGATCTTTTTGAATCACAAATTTCCTCGTCTTATCTCCTCACCTCTAACGACACGTGTGAGAGTGAAAATAATTACGAATAATAATCTAAATTTTGTGAAGGATTCATGTACTCAACGCTTGAGACGAATCCTTATTTCTATTTTCTTTTGGTTTTCTCAAAACCAAAAACAAATTTTTTTTTTCTCACTCACGTTTTTTCCTTCACCTTTTATCCACTTGACTTTTTGATCAATCAACAAAAAATGCTCCAGCTATCTATTGATAAATATATTAGGACAAACTTTTTTCATAATTTCAAAAAAAGAGTTATATTGAATAATTAAGGTGTAAAATAATTCACAATTATTTTTCTTTGCAATTATTATTGTTCGACGATGAGAGGACCGATAGACCTATAATTCTAAGCTCTAACAATTCCGTTGATTAATTATGAATTCTTTTATTAATCAAACAAAATTATTAATTCTGGAGAAACTCCACTAAATACCTAAAATTGCACTCTCGGAATTATAGAATTAATTACTCAAAGTATTCATCCATGGATATAGTCATTACCTATGCAATGATCATCCATAAAAGATTCGTAAATGAAATAGGTATAAAATCCGTTAACCTCTCCAATTACATCTTTATCTTTGACTATGATTAGTTCTCAAGTGAATAATTAATTCATAACTTTTATGAATTTGCGCATTAATCGTTCAGATCCTGAACTAACAAACAAATGAATCTTATGAACAGATTTCATTGTATCAGGTTAGTATTCTCAGCTATTTATTCAACTCATTCCCAAAATACAAGGTTTAGGAAATGTAATAAATACAAAATCATACTGAGTAAATTAAAGAATAAATTAAAATGATATAATAGTCTACTAAATACAATGAATTAAGATCAACACATATATGACTATCATTATGATAAAATTGATGTTCTTTATTTAACGAAAATTATTAGAACTTTTCAATTTTCATCTGGTCCTGTCCAATATAATCCTATTATATAAAATACATTCATTTTTATATCTCTACAGCTTATACTATGGATAGAACTATATCATTCATAATGGAATAAACTATATTTATGACTTTGAATTTTGAAAATTCCCAACTTCAAATCATAGTCATGGATAAATTTTGATTATTACTCTTTAAATTTTATACATACATATGTTGAAGCGGATGTGGAACCCCTAGGGTCGGATCGGTGCTCCGCGCAGTGGAAGTGGGTCTAACCCGTTGATATCTAGCATGGGTATATTTTAAAATATTTTATGTAAAACTATATTTTTTTTGAGTCCGTAGGAAAAAACGGGGACCAAAACGGAGTCTGAAAACTCTGGAACGGAGAAAATGAAGTTTCAGTATTCTTCAACTCTGCGCGTCGTGAAGCGGAAGCTTAGGTGTCGAGACGCTCCAAAGTGCGAGAGCAACTGCGAGAGCTGAACGTCCAGACGTCGCGACGCAGAAGGTTTAGCGTCACGACACGCCTACGTCTGATGCTTGGTGTTGCGACGCTGGAGGGGTAGAGTCGCGACGTTACCCTAGGCAGTGAGCAATTTCTACTTCAAACCAATACTAAACACTTCCAATTTTTTAATAATTCTTCAAATGCACCTAAAATATAATTTTAGCATCATAATCACCATCAACACATGTCATACAATTAACATACATGGATTCTAAAAACATGTATGCATTTGTTTGAATCAAAACACAAAACACATTTGTTTGTAATCATAGCTTGGGATTGGAGACTGTGGAGGTTAAAATGACTAAGAATTTAGCTATAGAGATGGTGTTCTTGCTGCCTTGGTACTTCTTCTATTTTTCTTGTTTTTCCTTGTTGTGGTGTTTTATTTATGTGGTTTACTCTTCATTTTTTCCTCAAGTTGATGAATATTCTCGTACATCAGTTCCTTCCTTTTAGGCAGTTGGGGATGTTCTAGATAGAATAAATTTGACTCCAGTTGCTTTGATGGAGGAGAGGATTTAGCAAAAACTTTATTTCAGAATGACCCAACAAAATTTGATTATAGGTAACATACAAATCTTGCCCTCAAGTGATTGATAAGTTGTAAGTGTTATTAACATACAAATTTTGGATTTCAACTAAATATTGTGAAAGACTTTGTAAGTGTTATTAACAGACAAATTTTGTAAGTGTTATTAACATACAAATTTTCAGATGCTGCCTTTCTTTTTTAAAACATGAGCATATAATTACTGATATGCATTGTCATATTCTCAGAACTTCTGCTTCCATTTCCGTATGTGTGCCTAAAAGCTTCTAACGTATTTATGTTGGTACATATGTTTCAGGAATTCACGATACTAATTTGAGTTGTATTCTCATTGGATGTCTGTTTATGTCAGGTTCTGAGGATTCTTTTGGAAGACAGCTATAATAGATGAGTTTGTTGAGTTCTTTGATTCTACAATTGATTGTTATATTGTTATAGGCCTTTGCATATTATATTACCTTGTATGAATTAATGAATTATTGGTTTGAATTATTGGTTTGTTGTTTAACTTTCTTAGATTAGTGGTTTGTTTATAGTAATTATTATTTTAGTATTTAGATTAACTTGGTTTGACTTAAGAAATATTACTTTAATATTTATGTTAATTTTAAGTTTCTTTAATTGTTTTTAATTATGTATTATTGATTAAAATTATTTATATTAATATTAAATCCTGTAAAAATAATTAAATAATATTCCAATAAGAAAATATCAGATTTTCCACCAAATATATAATTCCAATTAAAAATTTAAATCCAAATTTCTGTGAATTATGACACTAATGTATCATAATTTAATGATATAATAGTGTCAAATTTAATTTTTAATGACATATGTGTTAGAGTTGGTGCTCCGAGTGCCAATCCGGATCGTATTTATGTCCGATTCATAAATACGAGCGGTTCAATTTTCCATAATATTACTAAATTATTGGTAGCACCCTTGTCTTTATACGCTTATTCGATCTAATTGCGATTAGATATCTGATTACGATTAGATCGAAACTGAATATGGTTCAGTGATATGTGTATATTAGACAAATACCCTAGGATTTACAGTATAGTGTGCAGTTACAACGTAGTTTGTAATTGACATTGGGAAGCACACTATTAGTTGTATATCCTTAAATAAAGTTCCTGGTCAAGATTTAATGACACGGGTCGGTTAGTAAAATCCGCTGAGATCAGTACATGTCGTATATCGTGACTTGGTCCGATGGTTTATCCCAGTGAACCATGAGTCTCGTATAGACTCGTAAAATTCACTGAACGACTCACTGAAGGTTTCCTAATAGATGGTACATCAACGTCAATAGGAACCTTCTCGAGTTGAGCGAGCATAGTGGTCATTCGACTTGAGATACTGTAGGGGTTGGTGCTCAGAGCGCCAATCTGGACCGTATTTATGTCTAATTCATGAATACGATCAATTCATTTTTCCATAATATTACTTATTTATGGTTGCACCTCTTGTTTTTATATACGTATTCGATCTGATTACGATTAGATTGAAACTAAATGTGGTTGAGTGATATGTATATATTAGACAAAGGCCCGATAATATATAATGCAGTACACAGTTACAAAACTAGTTTGTAATTGACATTGGGAAGTGTTACTGCTAAATGTATATTATCAAATATAGTTCCTGGTCAAGATTTACTAACACAGGTCGGTTAGTTAAATCCATTGAGATCAATACATGTCGTATATCGGGACTTGGTCCGATGGTTTATCACAGTGAACCATGAGTCTGGGGAGACTCGTATAGACCTGTAGGTGTTTATAGTGGATAAACACTGAACGACTCACTGAAGATTCTTAATGGATATTACACCAACGTCAATACGAATCTTCTCGGGTTGAGTAGCATAATGGTCTTTCGACTTGAGATACCACTGTGGATATATGAGACATCCTCCACACTTAGATGACAGTCACAGCACCGATCTATTTAGATCAGACCTCCGCATGTTCATTGGGTGTAGACCTATCCTCAGGATATCCTGTGTGTATCAAGAAATGATCTGTCAGTTATGTGTACAGAGCATAGGTAGTCCATATGTGATTAGCAATCTGTTAAATCTGTGGCCACAGTAAACTTCGGAAGTAAGTTCCGAGTATTATTTAGAGATTGCTAATAGAAACGTCGACAGAATAATACCTATAGAGATTTGACATTTACATCTATATCTCTGGGATTATCCGGATACCTGTGACGGAGGGATTATACGTATGCAATGACCTCGACCTGTATGATTCAGCTAGTTTATCAGTGGTCGTCATAATTTATGGGTGGGTAAATTATGGACACGAAATTAGATTTTGTGACGGATATACATGAATCTAGAGAGTCTCACTAATGAAATATACTCGTAGAGCACTAGAGCGACTATTATAAATAATAATAATTATTTATAAATTGTTTAAACGTTAAATGAAAAATACATGCAAACTAGCCCTGGGCATTATCGGAATCGGATCGGATAGAACCGAATCCGAATCTGATCTGATCCGATCCGAAATGCTCTGAGATGTTTGATCCGTTCGGACCGGATCATCTTATCAAACTCGATCCGATTCGAATTATTTCGGATCAGATTGGTCTGATCCGAAATATGATGATTTCGGATCGGATTGGTCCGATCCGATCCGAATTCGGTACACAGTACAAACAACATGACCATAAACTGCAAGCATAATCTGGTTTTGAGTCAAAAAAATCGAGCGGATCGGATCGGATCGGATAAAATTCGATCCGAAATAATTTGAATTTTTTTAATTTAATATATAACGACGTCGTTTTGCATATTAAATAATAATAAAAAAAATTCTAGCGGATCGGATAGGATAAAATCCGATTCGATCCGAAATCCGTCGAAACGGACCAACTCAATTCGATTGGATTTGATAATCGGATCGGATCCGATTCAATCCGATCAAATCGGATAGAATCGGATCGGATCTAATTTGATCCGATCCGATGCCCACCCCTAATGCAAACGGGCCGAACCGTCATTTCCTAATTAATGTGTATTTGTATTTAATATATGATAATATTAAATACACATTAATAAATTGCCAATAAAGGTATTTGACATATATCATTTATATATGTATTTGAGATATTGAAAGTAAATATAATACATATATTTGAGATATTTGTATTTAATTAATTAATTAATTAATTATTAAATAATTAATATAATTAAAATATAAATATCTTATGAAGTGATAAAGTTAGGAAATGATTATTAGTGTAAATATTTGACTTTATATTAAAGGAAAATGTTGTCAAATTGGATTTGACTTCCTTGGATATTTATTTTAAATTGTTAAAATTGAAATATCAATTTCCTTTCATTTATTGTCAAATTCGGCCAACACCCTAAATTGAATATAAGTGTAATATTTTTTGAGTTGCAATTGTTGACTTACATTATTTCATTAAAAGGTTGATGATTACAAGTGCAAGTTGACAAGTTGTAAATTAATTGAAACAAAAATATCTAGATATTTTATATACACCCTAAATTTCGGCCAAGGCAATTTTTGGAGGGTATATATTATTTTGTTTCATTTTTTAAGGTTTAACAAGTTCATTAGATACCAAATAAACATAAAAGAAGATAAGAGAAAAACTTGAAGGCCTAAAGAAGGATGCTTGGAAAAATCATGTTTTTGTAAGTTTTTCTTCAAAGTCTTCAACATGAAAATTATTTCTAATATGCTTAGCATCATTTGTGTTACTTTGGTGTTTTCTCTCTTCTTATAGTTTGTGTTTATTTTGGTTGTGAACTTTGATGAAAGATTTATGCATGTAAGTAACCTTGAAATGGTTTCAAATGCTTACTTTTGATTTTTGGAAAATCAAGTTGCCATTCTAGAGTTGTTTAGCCACTCCTTGGTGACCTAGAATTATTATGTAGTTATTTCAAAGTGGCGAGGCTTGTTTGGTGAAGTATTGAGTGGATTAAAGTGTTGGATTTTAAAGATTTGGTAAAATTGCTCAATTTGATGAAATTGAAAAATTAGGGTTCATAACCCTCTCCAAATTTGGGGCTTTTCATATATGTGATGTATTATGGAGTTTATATGATGCATCTAAAATTTTGGGTTGATTGGATTTGATCTTGGCATGTTTAGAACACAAAAGGACCAAATTGCAATAAACAAAAAATGTGGGGTGCTCTCGGCAATTTCAGAAAAGTTTGGGGATTTGTTACAAATCTGATTTTTATGTATTGGATATGTTGGAAATCATTTTAGAAGTGATTTAGAATCATCCAAAATTGTATTTGACAATTTATGGACTAAAATGATCAATTTGTAAAGTTATGGGGTAATTCGATAATTACCAAGAAATTTGATCTCTTGTGTAATTTTTCAAAATTTGACAATTGGGTAATTAAATAAATAAGTTTATTTAATTGATCCAAGAAAAATTTTGAAATCGGAAAATTTTGATTTTCCACGTTTCCGCTGCGTTACCGATATTGCCCCTTAAAACCCCCAACAAAATGGTATCAGAGCGAGTCTGATTCTGGTCACCCTAATATGATTATGCCTTTTAAATTCAATATTTAATTTATTCTTTACTCGTTGCATGCATGTATTTAATTAATTTGATTAAATAAATTAAAAGAATCTTTTGCGGAAAATCCCTAAATAATAAGGTTTTATGTAATTTATGTATTTGATGCATATTACATGGTCCGTCTTGTCAATACGGTTTATGAATATTTTTCCGTGACTACATCCGAGACCATGCCTCTGCTGTGAGGGTGTAGCCGATAAAGATTTATTTATACCGGATGTATGTCAGATACTAGATAAATTCTAGCAAAAGCGCAATCCTGAACGTGCCCTAGCTGTCAGGGTTACGCAAGTAGCTTGAGTTTATCATTGACGAGTTTAAACTTGGTACGTCTCCTTGTGGGCCTGCCTTAGCAGTCACAACAAGAAACGACCAGGACCGGAAACCCAGGAGTCACTAGTGAGTGATTGACAAATGAGTTGTCTACTTGATGAATATACGTAGGTGAGACCGTGCCTCTGCTGTGAGTCGAAATATATTCATGGGGTCCACTTCCCATTAAGGAATTAGATTTAATTATTGAATTCTCATTTTCCGTTGGGGATTACGATATTACGTAAAATAATGGGTGGCACTGCTAAGTTTAAAAATTCCATAACTTAGGCAGTGTGTATTATTATGGAAATTGCCGCTTGTTTGTTTTCCTTATTCTATTGTTTATATAGAATAGAACTTTTATTTACTACACACATATTATGATATGTTATCTGACTTGACTCTTGGTTGCAGTTATTCTAGAATAGGTTCTAGATACTACTAGATTGGGATATTATTAGATTGGTCTAAACCATCGGGAACTGTTGTTCCGATTTTCTTGAAAAATCAAGATGGTTAATGACTTAGTTTCTAAGTCATGATAGATAATCTAGATAGATATCCTTTTTATGATATTATACTTTAGAGAGAATAGTTTTTTATGCAGTAAGAATTGACTTGAATTAGTTCGTGTCTCGAGATTCTTGACTGGCATTAAGAAAGCCCTATTAGGTATTTGTTTATCTAGTAATGACGTTTCTTAGCTTTAATGAACTTTAGAGGCAATATGTCTGACACAATTTACTAATCAATTATTTGCAATTGTTGTGAATAGTTGAATGCAAATAGTAAAGCTAAAGAAATGAGATGCGTATAGTTATGTATAGAAAATATCGATTTTCACAATACAATAACTATAGGTATTGTATACCAGATCTCCCATCTAGTTATTTAAAATATTAGTTAATGATTGTTTTGATATTTGATATCGGAACTTGCGACTATTGGATAGTTACTTGTTCTTTATAAACAATTGTTATATATTTTAAATATAAGTAGTAGTGTCATTGACGTTGAGATAAACATTAAGAAAAATTATTCGGTAAAATAAATAATTTAGAACGGTGCTTTATGAGATTTTATCACTTAAGCATTGAATGCTTATTCCGTATGGTAAAGGATGGTTTGATACGAGATCACACCACATATCCTTATCCATTTAATGAATATTTTATTCGGGAAGGTGATTAAAATCTCGTTTAACCAATGATTTGTCATTGGACCACCAGATTTATTAAACTGATATATTATATATATGTAGTTTAATGAATTGTAATTGCTTAAGGTAGTTTTCTTTACTTCGTAACTTAGTTTATGAATTCTCATAACTTAGTTACGTGTTTCTGAAGGAACACATATTGAACGTCTTGAAAGTATCAAGAACTTTCAATCTGTTCTGATGAAACGTAGATTGAACATTTTTGACTTGTTCGAATATATTCAATCTGAAATTTTTTGAGAACTCTATCCTTAAAATTCATTACATGTTTTTGAAATGTTCAAAGATCTTTGATACGATCAAACATATGAATTTAAAGCAATTAGTTCTAAGGTTATTCAGTGAATATGATTCTTATTCAATATTATTCTTCCACGATTCCATCTTGATGGAATTGAGTAGTGGGAGCAATCAAATCTTATATGATTTGATTCGTTTGATATTGAATGTTACCGAATTAGTTTCAATACTCTTGGGGATATGCTACAGTAACACTAGTTCATCTTTTTAATTTAGGCTACATTAATTTCTACAGTTACATATATGATATATATAAGTAAAAAATCCGAATCTTGAAAAGTTTGAGATTTGAATCTTTCTTTTATATAATAGTTATATAATGGAAATTACTTACGCCTCGGAGGTATAAGTAAAAGTTTATCGTTTATTCTGTTGAATAAAATATTGTATTCTATTTGATAGAATATCTTTCCTACGATCCTAAGTAATAAAATCATTTTATTACTTGGTGTGTAACATCAGATGTTAACAATTGTAGAAAAGACTTGACTTATTGAAGTCAAATGTGAGAATGATAATTATAAATGGAACTACGTAATTAATAAGATGAAACAACCCTTGTACATCTTCTATATAAGTCTAATAGGATATCAGAATCATTTACGAGTATTTGATACTTAATGGTTCTGTTGTTTTCTTACCGAAGAAAATTATCTTATAACTTATAATGGAAGCGATATTTGATATCGATTCTGGAAGTTCACATTGAACCATAGATCTAAGATTGTTCATAGCTTACTACGATCAAGTTTTGAACTTGATTAAACTTTCATTATGAATTAGTTCATGATATGTGCTAATTGTTTGCGCAGCGAAAGCAGTGTGAGCTTATTAAAGGTTTGACCTTTATAGTATGACAGTGAGAAAGATTATACTCAGCAACCTATTATAGATTCTGAGGAAACTTGTCTCTAGTCACACTAATTGAACAATTAAAGATATATTGGTTAATGTTGATATTAAACTGTACATTTTAGCTAAAGAATGCAAAGTGGGATTTTTGAATGACTTATTCAGATAAGAGATTAGTTGTGATTTCTTTGTTTGAAGAGTTCATTCTGGAATGGCCCTAGAGTTTGTGTTCTGCTGAGATCGCAGTTTAGTGTGCTAGCTTATAGAGCCTATTGTAGACTCGGGTAAGTCTTCTGGAAATTCGTGTTCTCTATTTTTATATCAGTCAGATTGTCTGATCTTGTCAAAGTATAGAGAATACATATGTGTTTGAAGGGTTAGTGGGAGCGTACAAATTACTTTCTAGTGTTATATATATCCTAATGATATTATCATTATTATGGTAATAATGAGATGTTTGTGAGGTAAAATGTTTACCTAAGTCTTCTTTACTCCGTGAAAGCAGTGTGAGTAGTCTCTGTTATATTCGATATAAAGTTTTATATAAGATATAAAACTAAGAGACTTGTGAGATACTCCTATTATTCGTGCATCAGATATGATCTAATAAAAGACACAACAAAGCTATCCGTATGACAGTTAGTATAACTGTTTGATAGTTAATGTGTGTCTTATATATAATATTCATCTTTCGTAAAGGATGATTCCTTTTTCAAAGAGATATTGATTAGAATTAGGGGTGTCAAAACGAATCAACGAATCGAATTTGTATCGAATCCTAAACGAATCGAATCAAAATATGATGGATTCGTATTCGATTCGTTTATTAAACGAATCGAATACGAATATTCGTTTATTCGTTTAGTAAAAAATATTATTTAATAAAATAATTTACTACACTTGATTTACATTAATTCTTCATAAATATATACATATGAAATATGTAAGTAACAAATTTACTAAAAATATCTCACCAAATATCGAAAATATTACTTTTTTTTAATGATGATTAGCTATAATTTCTCGAATCTTAATTGAAAATTATCAAGAACTAGTAAATAAAAATAATAAACGAATCCTAAACGAATAAACGAATCAATGAGCTTAAATTCGTATTCGATTCGTTTAATAAACGAATCGAATCGAATTGATCCATTTATTAAACGAATCCATTTTTTCAAACCCATATTCGCTTTAAAGCGAATCGAATCGAACGAATAAACGAATCCTGACCCAAATTGCCACCCCTAATTAGAATGTCTAATCAATCTTATGTATCATTTGATGATGACATAATGAATACTTTATTATGTGCGATTAAAGATATTGATTTAATCGTAATTATTACGAGTTATTTTGATACACTATAGACCATAGAATGGATCTTGAAACACGTTCTTTGTGATATTTGAGATATTAAGAACGAGTTTCCAATTCATGGAGAATACAGTCTGCAACCATTATGGTCATATTAGTTTTGAGACTAATTATGACATTAGACAGTTTACGTCATAAAGAGTCAGAGTAGATGCAATGAGAGTGTTACAGAGGATTCTACTTTGTGAGTGGAATTAGATGCAACTTATGAAGTATTGACTTATGAAGTTGCATAATGACCTGATAAATTAGAAGTTTTGTATTGTTGTTGTGCTTGCGGTTGTCTTCATAGTATTTTGGATTTGATCCATAAATACTTGGACAACTCAGTAGCTGTAGCACAATACTGATGTAGCATCAGAGTCATATTAATGTCTAATTTAGATTCTACAAAATATGAATGATGCTGGCTATGGGAAACGATGGAGTTTGTTTGACAAACTCAATGTGTTATAGCGGACCTACTTCTTGTTCCCTACCACTTAAGTGAGAGGTGAGCTTTTGAGAGCCATGAGTATACGATACATATTGAGATGTGTATATGATATCGTGGATTGGCACAAGAGAAAGTGGGAGAAATTGTTGGGGTTGGTGCTCAGAGCGCCAATCCGGACCGTATTTATGTCTGATTCATGAATACGATCAATTCATTTTTCCATAATATTACTTATTTATGGTTGCACCTCTTGTTTTTATATACGTATTCGATCTGATTACGATTAGATTGAAACTAAATGTGATTTAGTGATATTTATATATTAGACAAAGGCCCAATAATATATAATGCAGTACACAGTTACAAAACTAGTTTGTAATTGACATTGAGAAGTGTTACTGCAAAATGTATATTATCAAATATAGTTCCTGGTCAAGATTTACTAACACGGGTCGGTTAGTTAAATCTGCTGAGACCAGTACATGATATATATCGGGACTTGGTCCGATGGTTTATCCCAATGAACCATGAGTCTGGGGAGACTCGTATAGACGTGTAGGTGTTTATAATGGACAAACACTGAATGACTCACCGAAGATTCTTAATGGATGGTACACCAACGTCAATAAGAATCTTCTCGGGTTGAGTAGCATAGTGGTCCTTCGACTTGAGATACCATTGTGGATATATGAGACATCCTCCACACTTAGATGACAGTCACGTCACCGATCTATTTAGATCAGACCTCCGCATGTTCGTTGGGTGTGGACCGATCCTCAGGATATCCTGTGTATATCAAGAAAGGATCTGTCAGTTCTGTGTACAGAGCATAGGTAGTCCATATGTGATTAGCAATCTGTTAAATCTGTGGCCACAGTAAACTTCGGAAGTAAGTTTCGAGTGTTATTTAGAGATTGCTAATAGAAACGTCGATGGGATAATACCTATAGAGATTTGACGTTTACATCTATATCTCTGGGATTATCCGGATACCTGTGACGGAGGGATTATACGTATGCAATGACCTCGACCTGTATGATTCAGCTAGTTTATCCGTGGTCGTCATAATTTACGGGTGGGTAAATTATGGACTTGAAATTGGATTTTGTGACGGATATACCTGAATCTAGAGAGTCTCACTAATGAAATATACTCGTAGAGCACTAGGGTGACTATTATAAATAATAGTGATTATTTATAAATAGTTTAAACGTTAAACGAAAAATACATGCAAACGGGCCGAACCATCATTTTCTAATTAATGTGTATTTGTATTTAATATATGATATTGTTAAATACATATTAATAAATTGTCAAATAAAGGTATTTGACATATATCATTTATATATGTATTTGAGATATTGAAAGTAAATATAATACATATATTTGAGAAATTTATATTTAATTAATTAATTAATTGTTAAATAATTAATATAATTAAAATATAAATATCTTATGAAATGATAAAGTTAGGAAATTATTATTAGTGTAAATATTTGACTTTATATGAAAGGAAAATGTTGTCAAATTGGATTTGATTTCCTTGGATATTTATTTTAAATTGTTAAAATTGAAATATCAATTTCCTTTCATTTATTGTCAAATTCGGCCAACACCCTAAATTGAATATAAGTGTTATATTTTTTGAGTTGCAATTGTTGACTTACTTTATTTCATTAAAAGGTTGATGATTACAAGTGCAAGTTGGCAAGTTGTAAATTAATTGAAACAAAAATATCTAGATATTTTATATACACCCTAAATTTCAGCCAAGACAATTTTTGGAGGGTATATATTATTTTGTTTCATTTTTTAAGGTTTAACAAGTTCATTAGATACCAAATAAACATAAAAGAAGATGAGAGAAAAGCTTGAAGGCCTAAAGAAGGATGCTTGGAAAAATCATATTTTTGTAAGTTTTTCTTCAAAGTCTTCAACATGAAAATTGTTTCTAACATGCTTAGCATCATTTGTGTTGCTTTGGTGTTGTCTCTCTTCTTATAGTTTGTGTTTATTTTGGTTGTGAACTTCGATGAAAGATCGATGCATGTAAGTAACCTTGAAATGGTTTCAAAGGCTTACTTTTGATTTTTGGAAACTCAAGTTGCCATTCTAGAGTTGTTTAGCCACTCCTTGGTGACGTAGAATTTTTTTGGAGTTATTTAAAAGTGGCGAGGCTTGTTTGGTGAAGTATTGAATGGATTAAAGTGTTGGATTTTAAAGATTTGGTAAAATTGCTCAATTTGATGAAATTGAAAAATTAGGGTTCATAACCCTCTTCAAATTTGGGGATTTTCATATATGTGATGTATTATGGAGTTTATATGATGCATGTAAAATTTTGGGTTTATCAGATTTGATATTGGCATGTTTAGAACACAAAAGGACCAAATTGCAATAAACCGAAAATATAGGGTGCTCTCGGTAATTTCAGAAAAGTTTGGGGATTTGTTACAAATCTGATTTTGATGTATTGGATACGTTGGAAATCATTTTAGAAGTGATTTAGAATCATCCAAAATTATATTTGACAATTTATGGACTAAAATAATTAATTTGCAAAGTTATGGGGTAATTCGGTAATTACCAAGAAATTTGATCTCTTGTGTAATTTTTTAGAATTTTAAAATTGGGTAATTAAATAAATAAGTTTATTTAATTGATCCAAGAAAAATTTTGAAATCGGAAAATTTTGATTTTCCACGTTTGTGATGCTTTACCGATATTCTGTTGGTTTTAGCTAAGGTCCCAAGATCATAAACAAGCATGAAATATGTGCGAATACAAATCAACGAAGTTGCGGAATACTCACATCGATCAGTTGAGCGATGCTTTGACGAACAAAAACTTTTTCTGCCCTTGTAGCAGCTCACAGCAGTGACAGAAAACAGCTCACTATTTTTGGCTCGGTTTTGGTCCTTCGTCAAGCTCCAAGCTTCGTCGAACGATTCCCGGCTCATGGGTGGACTTACCTATCACCTTCGCATGTCTCTCGGAGTGCTAGCTCTGGATGATTTTGCCGCAAAACCATCACACTTTGCTTCCCATTTCTTCTTGACTCTCGGCAGTAGGCTGCCTAAACCAGAAAAAATTTTGCCCTCCAAGGGCGTGAAGAAGAGAGGAAAATGGAGGAGAGAGAGAGATAAATGTGTAATGGATAAATTGATTTCCAAAATCAATTAATAAAAACATATACCAAATTTTGAAAAAGCTTTCAAAAAGTCAATAAAATTTGGCTCCAAATTTGGCATTAAATGTTATCCACCTACTCACATCAATCCATCAATCAATGAATGGTCACATCACTCAAAGTGACATAATTTGACGCTTGATGTGACGCTAGATGCGACTAGCGATTTGACGCTTGATTTGACTTGAGTGCCGCATTCGAATTTGAAATGCGAATGCGCTCGCAAATAATCTCGGGCTCGGGTTCGCTAATTCCAAATTAACGAATTTTCCATTGCGTCGTAATTAAATGATTACGCCTAGCGAAATCACTATTCACGTCGCTAACGAATTAATTCTAAATTAACTCGTTCGCCCGAATTAAAATCTAATTTTAATTCCGCGTCGAAATCAAATTTCGTATAATATATCGAATATATTAATTAATCGATTAATTCCAAATTAATCGTTATCTCTCTTTCTATGTTATTTTATCCCATATAAAATATCTCCGCAATTAATCCCAGATTAATTTTCTCTCTCTTCTAATTAATCCCAGATTAATTAAAGTGCGAGTCATACGTCATCGGTGAATATTCGGGAAGCGACCAATGAGATCCCCGGATATGTTGGCAGTAAATTCGGTCGTCGGACTATCCGAACACGTAAGTACGTAGTACAACGTTTTACCGATTTACAAGACAAGGTTGGCTTCTAGCAAAGCGCCATGCCTACCCAATTCTCCAGAAATATCCTTACAGGAATAAAGGATCTATATCAGGAGTAGTATACATAGTATTGCGTATTTCTGTCCAGTATCGGATGATCACGTGCTAGGCCTGGGGCTGGAATTGTGTATGCCCCGTATGAAGCACATGTCAGATGTTTGGTAGCTAGTCTCTATAATCGGATAAACATGACCTTGTCATTTTAACCCGATGACTGCAGTACTTAAGAGTACTAGTACCGTATCCTACGTGACCATCATCTCCATATGACTGGAGTGACACTTCCGTCTTGACATCACACCCAATACACTACGATTCTCAATATACCCAGCATAGGCGTACACAGAACCTGTTAAAGCCCTGGACGACCGCAACCAAAGTATATTGATTGTCGCAAGTATTAGCGATGCAAGTCTCAGGTTAAGACCAAATACACCTACCCTGATTTCGGACTTCCATAGACACATAGTCATACTACCAATGGAATTCCGAGGGGGTTTATCCAGAGCGAAGCTGTTTTCCATACCATCGGTAAAACACAACCTCCTATTACACTTGCATGAGTATCCTATACCCAAATATATAAGAACTATGTCGTTGTGCCCTCACAACGCGCACAAGTGTAATACTAGTCTTTTACGTATTTATCGATGTCCAATCTCGATAATACTCTGACTAGGGATATTTAATGATTTATCCTTCGTGGACTGATACTGTCTCATATCATTCTCCGTCCAGGAACAAATCATATGGACCTCCTATCATTTATATATCTAGGTGATCTAATCATAAATGATAAGAGTGCAATCTCCTTTGTCACATAGTTAATTTGTACAACAACACCATGATCTGTACAAATAGTGACGCTATGGGTCATAATTGTCCAACATATTCCTCCTTAAAACCCCAACAGATACCACGATGGATATATGAGCTATCATCCACACTTTGATGGAAGTTACGTCAACGATCTAGCCATGATCAGACCTCCGCCTGTTCGTTGGGTGTGGACTGATGCTCATGATATCCTGTGCGTATCAAGATAAGATCTGTCAGTCCTGTGTACAGGGCATAGGCATCCAGCATGTGTTTACGATCTAGTAAATCCATGGTCGTGGTATAACTTCGGAAATCAGTTCCGAGAGTTAAAAGTCGATTGTATTATACCGAACGGATTTGACGTTCTGATCTATATCCCAGGTATAATACGGATAGCATGTGACAGATGGATTATACGTATGCTATGACCTCGACTTGTATAGTTTAGCGAGATTATATGTGGTCGTCATAATCCGTGAGTGGGTGGATTATGGACACGAAATTGGATTTCGTGACAGATAAACCTAAACTTAGAGAGTCCCACAATATGAAGTGTACTCATTGAGCACTTGGGCAACTCGATATGAATAATACAGATTATTCATAATATTTCACCAGATTAAATGAGTTAATTCAGATCGTTTAATCGTTAGACGACAGCACATGCAATTATGGGATTTTGTCCGCTAATAATTATTGTGTATTTGTATTTGATACATAATACGATTAGATACACATTAATTATTCGTCAAATGAGATTTTGACACATGCCATGAATATATGTATTCATTATTTAATGTAAATAAAATAGATATATTTATGTTAATTAATTATTTAATTATTTAATAGTTAAATAATTAAATGATTGACTTTTCCAACCTTATCCATTTGTCATAATTGTTATGACAAATGGTGGATTATAATTGGTAACACATGGCATGAAATGATTATACTTTATGTGTGTGCTAATTGGATTGGACAATATAAAGTGTATTAGTATTAAATTTGATTTAATTTGTTAAAAGATAAAATTGACCCTAATTTTCTACACCATTCACGCCACTTTTAGCATATAAGTGGGAAAAATTGTTTTCTTCATCTCTCTCTCACCATGGCTGCCGAAACATAAGCATGAAAATGGGTTTGAAAATTATTTGAAAAACTATGGAAGAATTGAAGGAAAACTCAAGGAAAAAGCTTGGGAATTTTGATATTAATAGGTAATCCTTCATTCTCTTGAGCTTAGAAACTTGTTTCTTGTGTCTTGAATTTTTAGATGTGATCTAGGGTTCCTTCAATTCTGATTTTTTTGGGGCTTTTGTGTTGGGTTTCTAGATTAGTCCCAAGATCGATTTAAGCATAGAAACATGTGTGAATACAATAAGAAGAATGGCGGAATCATACTTACATAGATCGGCTTTGCGATGCGTCGAACACAAAAAAATTTTGCTCCCTTGAAGCTCACGGTTTTTTCTTTTTGTTGTGCTCCATTTGCTCGACCAAGCTCCAAGCTTGGGTGTGCATTCCATGCCCATGGGTGGGTTTCCCTATCACATTCGTAAGACTCCTAATGTGTGCTAGCACTTGGAAATTTTGCCACAAAATTCCCTTGTTCTTCATCCAACTCCCGGCTTTGTTGGAAAATTGAGAGAGAAGAAAGATGGCCCTTGGCCGAATGTAGGAGATGAGAAGAGAGAAGTAATGTGTGATGTGTATCTAATACACAAAATGAAAGTCAAATACCAAAATAATAAAAGAAATGGTAAATGTCTTTCAAGCCATCACATAAGTGTGTTGCACACTCAACCATCAACCAACAACTTCCATCACAATAAAGTGATAAAGTTGACTAGTGATTTGACGCTTGATGTGACTTGTGGGCCCCACTTGATTCGAAATGTGAGTGGGCCGGCAAACACTCCCGGGCTCGGGTTCGTTAATTTCGAATTAACGAATTTTCCGTTGCGACGTAATTAAATCAAATTTAATTAAATAATTATGCCTAGCAAAATTACTATTCACATCGCTAACGAATTAATTCTAAATTAACTCGTTCGCCCGAATTAAAATCTAATTTTAATTTCGCGTCGAAATCTAATTTCGTATAATATATCGAATATATTATTTTATCGATTAATTCCAAATTAATCGTTCTCTCTCTTTAATTAATATTTTATCCCAAATAAAATATCTCTATAATTAATCCCAGATTAATTTTCTCTCTCATATAATTAATCCCAGATTAATAATGTGCGAGTCATACGTCATCGGTGAATCTTTGGGAAGCGACCCATGAGATCCCCAGTTATGTTGGTAGTAAATTCGGTCGTCGGACTATCCGAACACGTACGTTCCTACTACTACGTTTTTTACCAATTTACAAGACATGGTTGGCTTCTAGCAAAGCACCGTGCCTTCCCAATTCTCCAGAAATATTCTTAAAGGAATATGTGATCTTTATCAGGCGTAGTATACGTAGTATTGCGTATTACGATCCAGCATCGGATGTCACGTGCAAGGCCTGGGGCTGGAATTGTGTCTGCCCCGTACGAAGCACATATCAGATCTCTGGTAACTAGTCTCTATAATCGGATAATCATGACCTAGTCATATTATCCCGATGACTGCAGTACAAAAGAGCATCAGTTCCGTATCCTACGTGATCATCATCTCCACTATGACTGGAGTGATACTTCCATCTTGACATCACACCCAATACACTACGATTCTCAATATACCTAGAAGAGGCGTACACAGAACCTGTTAAAGCCCTGGACGACTAAAACCAAAGTATATTGATTGTCGCAAGTATTAGCGGTGCAAGTCTCAAGTTAAAACCAAATACACCTACCCTGATTCGGACTTCCATAGATATATAGTCATACTACCAATCGAATTCCGAGGGGTCTATCCAGAGCGAAGCTGTTCCCGTACCATCGGTAAACACAACCCCCTATTACACTTGCATGAGTATCCTATACCCAAATATATGAGAACTATGCCGTTATGCTCCCACAACGTGCACAAGTGTAATACTAGTCTTTTACGCATTATCGATGTCCAATCTCGATAATACTCTGACTAGGGATATTTAATGATTAAACCTTTATGGATTGATACTGTCTCATATCATCTCAATCCAGAACTAATCATATGGACCTTTTATCATTTATACAAATAGGTAATCCAATTACAAATGATAAAAGGGCAATTTCCTTTGTCACATAGTTAATTTGTACAACAACACCATGATCTGTACAAATAGTGATGCTATGGGTCATAATTGTCCAACATTTTATTTGTGGTTGTTGGAGATGGAAGTATAAGCATGTGTGAAGTGTTTATTGGATGAAATTAATGTAATTTGTATCCAATTTGTTCAAATTATTGTTGGACTAAATTATTTCCATTCTAGAGTTATTGATCCACTCTTAGATAGTCTAGAATTATTCTAGAGTTTTTCATATGTGGTGGGACTCATTTGGTGATGGATTAATTAGATTAATATTTGTGAAAATTGGATTAAAGCATGATTTTTGGGCTATTTCGTTTTCTGTTCAGATCTGGAAAATTTTCTATTTTGGGGATGAAATTGTTGTCTTTTGAATGTTTTGGATGTGTTTTGAGAGTTGGCACAATTGCCGGAAAGTATTTCCAACTTGAAATAAGCGAAAACGGCCAAAAACGGCGTTACCGGGTGTATTTCGAGCCAATCGGGTGACGGCTGCCCAAACAGTGAATCCGTCACTGTTCGGGCAGCCCATGAACTGCCCCGACACTATTGGATCTGACCTGGGTGGTTTCCATAAGTTTCGGGTAGTCGGTTCGGTCAAAAATGCGTTTTAGGCCATTTTACGGAAAAACTGTTTTCGTGAAAGTTTCGTGAAGTTTCAACATTATTTATGTCAATATTTGATATTGAATAAATAGGTTTAGGTGAAATATGAATAAATTATTCATATTAGATATTGAATAATTTATTTGATATTTTGAAAAAATTTTAAAATATGATTTCGCCCGAACCCCCGCTTCCGCTGCGCCCCATCGCCCAAAACCCCCCAACAAAATGGTATCAGAGCGGGTTTGATGCTTCATCCATTACATTATTCATGCTTGATACATGATATATAATCCAATTTTAATGTTCGCACATGATTGTAATCTAGATATGTTTCTTTACTTTTCGGTTTTACGTTAACGGAAAATATAACAGAAATTTAATAGTTAAATTGTGTTATGTTTTCTAAAGTAGAATTGAAATGTTTAGAAAATGATTTAGATTAAAATTCTGCATTGGATGTAGAGTATAGCTTCCGTAAGAAAATCCCCGCTTTTAAATATGGCTGTAAAGTAACGTGTATTGGATACATGTTTCTTGGTCCGTCTTGTCAGTACGGTTTATGGGTATTTTTCTATAAGTGCATCCGAGATCGTGTCAAAGCTGTGAGGGTGTAGTTATAGGATTATTATCCATACCGGTTGTATATTGATACTGGATAAATTCAAGTGAAAGTGGAAATCCTGAACGTGCCAAAGCTGTCAGGACTACACCGGTAGCTTGAGTATGTCATTGACAAGTGTAGCCTTGATACGCCTCATTGTGAACGTGCCAAAGCTGTCATAACGAGAAACGGTCAGGACCAAAACCAGGAGTCATTGGTGAGTGATTGACAAAGGGTTGTATACCTAATGAATATACGTAGGCGAGAACGTGCCAAAGCTGTGAGTCGAAATATATTCATGGGATCATACTCTCACTATGGAATTCGATTTGATTATTGGATTCCCGTTGTCCGTTGGGGATTACAGTTTTACATAAAGTAGTGGGAGACACTGCTTGGTTAAAAATCCATAACTTAGGCAGTGCGTAATTTTATGGAATTTACTGCTTTGTTTTCCTTTCATTCTATATTGTTTATGTATGGGTTTTTAGGGGGTGAATCCGGTAACGCAGCGGAAGCGGTGAAAATCGTATTTTCCGATTTCAAAACTTTTTCTCGGATTAATTAAATAAACATATTTATTTAATATTCCAATAATCAAATTATGAAATAAAATTCAATAAATCATATTTAAGTGAATTTACCAAATTACCTTTACTTTGGAATTTTGTCAATTTTAGTCCGAAATTGATCTAATCAATTTTGAATGATTCTAAATCATTTCTAAGATAAACTTAGCATGTTCAAAACATCAAAACACCAAAAACACCAAAATCCCCAAAATTCTCTCACAAGGCCGAGAGCCTCCTTTAGGTTCCATTTTGTGCATTTTGCACTTTCATGCTTCAAGACACATCCAAATGATATCCAATCAACATGAAACTTTATATGCATCATATACACACATAAATACACAACATATATGAAAACCCCCAAATTTGGAATTAGTCATGAACCCTAATTTTTCAATTTCCACAAATTGGACAAATTAGACCAAATACATTAAATCAATTACTTCAATCATCATTCTTACATCCAATCCAAGTCTCAACACAATGAAACAACTCAAGATCAAATCTAGGTCATTTAAGAGTGGGTCAATAACTCTAGATTAGCAACATGGTTTCCAAAACCTTAAAAGAATGATTATAACTACAATAGTTACAAGCTTTCTTCATCACACATGCTCAACACTTTCAACCAAATTTCCATCATCAAAAACACAAGAAATAATGAAAATAATAACTTAAGAACATCACAAGATGTTGCCTAGATCCTAAGGAACAAATTCCTTTCTAATAGTAAGTTTGAAAAACTTACAAAATCCAAGCTTTTCTTTGAGGTTTTCCTTTTCTTCTTCACTTGCTTTCTTTGTTTTCTTTAATGGTGTTTCTTGTAAAGTGTATTAGGTTAGTTAATGAGAAAGAAATGAAAAAAATATATACCTCTCTTTATTTTGCCTTGGCCGAAACCCTTGCAAATGTATATACCAAATTTTCATTTCAATTTCATTTCAAATATCATTTAATCAACTTGCATAAATATCTAAAACACTTTATTAGATATTTATTTAAGTCAACAAAAGCAACTAACATCATTTACTTAATATATCCTAATGTAAGATATTTATATTTTAATTAATTTAATCATTTAACAATTAAATAATTAATTAATTAATCAAATACAAATATATTAAATATATGTATAATATTTACATTAAATATTAAAAACATATATTCATTTAGGATATAAGTCAAATAACTCATTTTGACTATTAATTAATGTGTATTTAAATTAATCAAGTATTAAATGTAAATACACAATAATTAGGCAAATGACTATCTAGTCCTTTTAGCACGTATCTTGCGTTTAACCTTTAAACGACTTTATAAATAATCAATATTATTTATTAATGTTGCTCTAGTGCTCTACGAGTATGTTTCATTATTGAGACTCTCTAGATTTAGGTATATCCGTCACGAAATCAAATTTCATGTCCATAATCTATCCACCCATAGATTATGACGATCACGGATAAACTCGCTGAACCATACAGGTCGAGGTCATGGCAAATGTATAATTCCTCCGTCACAGGTATCCGGATAAATCCTAGAGATATAGATGTAAACGCCAAATCTCTATCGGGATTATCCAGTCGACTATTCTATTAGCAATCTCAAAAGAATGTTTAGAACTAGCTTCTAAACTTTACCACGGGCCCATGGTTTTATCTGATTGCTAATCATATGGACTACCTATGCTCTGATACACAGAACTGACGGATCCTATCTTGATACACATAGGACACCCTGAGGATCTATCTACACCCAACGAACAGGCGGAGGTCTGATCTAAATAGATCGGTGACGTGACTGCCGTCTAAGTGTAGAAGATGTCTCATGTGCCCACAATGGCATCTCAAGTCTAAGAATCACAAGTGCTACTCAACCCAAGAAGATTCTTATTGACGCTGGTGTACCATCCATTAAGAATCTTTGGTGAGTCGTTCAGTGTTTATCCGCTATAAACACCTACAGGTCTATACTAGTCTCCAAGACTAATGGTTCATTGAGAAACCATTGGAATCATATATTCCAGTATACGACATGTACCGGTCTCAACGGGTTTACTATACTGACCAAGTAGTGTAAACCTTGACCAGGAACTGTCTGAGAATGATAACGTCATGATACTTCTCAATGTCCGTTGCGACACTTTTGCAACTGTATCATGACTAATCATTCTCGGGTCATTACGTCTTTACCATATAGAAAGATAGATTATATTATAGAAACTGCATATATTATTCATAATAATAATGTTTTACAGAAGTATTTAACAGAAATACAACCGGGAATTGGCGCTCTGAGCACCAACCCCAACAAAATCTCCCACTTGCTCTAGTGCCAATATCGATTGTATCTAATACCCATCGACTCCACGTGTTTATCAAACAGCTTCGGAGGTATGGCCTTCGTCAGCGGGTCTGCTACATTATCTTCACTCGGTACCTTGCACACGACAATATCCCCTCACGACACGATCTCTCGAATGATGTGGTACTTGCGTTCCACATGCTTCGACTTCTGATGCGCACTCGGTTCCTTTGCTTGCGCAATGGCTCCAGTATTATCACAGTATAACGGAATCGCATTCTCGATACTAGGGACAACTTCCAATTCTGTGATAAAGTTCTTTATCCACACAGCCTCTTTTGCAGCTTCAGAAGCTGCAATATATTCAGCCTCAGTGGTGGAATCAGCTGTCGATCCCTGTTTGGAACTCTTCCAACAAACTGCACCTCCGTTAAGGGTAAAGACAAATCCAGATGTAGACTTTCTATCATCGGGATCCGATTGGAAATCGGAGTCTGTATACCTATTAACCTGCAGTTCGTTTCCTCCATAAACTATTAACTTATCCTTAGTACCTTTAAGATACTTTAGGATATGTTTAATGGCCATCCAATGGTCATTACCTAGATTGGACTGATATCGACTAGTTACGCTAACAGCGAAACTGATATCAGGCCTCGTACATAACATGACATACATTATGCTACCCAAACATGAAGCATAAGGTTGGTTAGACATTCTAACCTTCTCATCTTCTGTTTGTGGACACATCTTCTTGGAAAGATGAATCCCATGTCTGAACGGTATGTTTGCTGTCTTACAGTTACCAAAGCTATACCGTTCTAAGATCTTATCTACGTACGTTGATTGGGATAACCCAATCAGCCTCCTTTGTCTATCTCTATAGAGTTTTATCTCTAAAACATAGGAAGCTTCTCCCAGGTCCTTCATGGAGAAATTCTTACAGAGGTACGCTTTGACGCCTTGCAACATACCTAAATCATTCCCAATGATTAGGATGTCATCAACATATAGGACTAAAAATACGACCATGCTCCCACTGGCCTTATGATACACACAGGATTCTTCCGAATTCTTGAGAAAACCAGACGATCTAATAATCTCATCGAATCGAAGATTCCAACTTCGTGAAGCTTGTTTAAGTCCATAAATGGACTTCTTAAGCTTACATACCATACCCGAGGTTTCGCTGGACGTGAAACCTTCCGGCTGTTCCATATAGATTTCTTCATCAAGAAATCCATTTAGAAAAGCCATTTTGACATCCATTTGCCAAATCTCGTAGTCATGATACGCAGCTATAGAAAGCAAAATCCAGATAGACTTAAGCATTGCTACCGGCGAAAAAGTTTCATCGTAGTCGACGCCAGGTCGCTGCGTGTAACCTTTTGCTACCAGTCGGGCCTTGTAAGTTTCAACCTTACCGTCAGGCCCGCGCTTCCTCTTGTAAACCCATTTACAACCGATAGGAACAATTCCTTCGGGAAGTGGAATCAAGTCCCAAACTTGATTTTCATGCATTGAGTCTATCTCGGATTTCATGGCACTTTGCCATTTCACGGAGTCAATGTCCAACATCGATTCTCTATAGGTGAAAGGATCTGTCTCTTCAACTAAGAGAACATCTAGACTCTTTTCTTGTATCAAATACAAGCGTTCAGGAGGTCTAGATACCCTTTCCGACCTACGGAGTGTGTGTGTTGAAGGTCCTTCATCTACTTGAACTTCAGGTTCCTCCGTTGGTTCGTTGTTTTTAGGTTGGACTTCATCAAACTCAACCTGTCTATGATTACCACCTTCTGACAAAAATTCTACTTCTAGAAATTTTGCGAAGCGAGCTACGAACACATTTCGATGCTCGGTATCATAGAACATATATCCCCTCGTATTCGAAGGATATCCAACAAACCTAAACTTTTGCCCTCGAGGCGAAAGCTTATCTTGCTGAGTCACCCTGACATAGGCAGGACAACCCCAAACCTTAATATAATTAAGATTTGGTCTCCTACCGAACCATATCTGATACGGTGTCGTAGGAACAGCCTTGGAAGGAATCTTATTCAAAAGATGTGCGGCTGATAAGAGAGAGTAACCCCATAAGTAATAGGGCAAATCTGTGAAACTCAACATCGATCGGACCATATCCAATAAAGTCCGATTTCTCCTTTCAGATACACCATTGTGCTGTGGTGTACCTGGAGGAGTATATTGAGCGAGAATCCCATTCTCTTTCATATAATCCATGAACTCACCACTCATATATTCGCCGCCTCGATCTGATCGAAGGCATTTAATATATTTACCAATTTGTTTTTCTACTTCATTTCGGAACTCTTTGAACTTTTCAAAGGTTTCCAATTTATGTCGCATCAAATACACATAACCTTACCGTGATAAATCATCGGTAAAGGTAACGAAGTACGAATAACCACTATGAGCAGTTTGACTTAGTGGACCACATACATCAGAATGTACGAGTTCCAGTAAGTTAGTGGCGCGGTGTCCAACACCAGAAAATGGGGCTTTGGTCATCTTACCCTGAATACAGGATTCACAAGTTGGATAGGATTCAATGGTAAGATCTGATATCAAACCATTCCTAACCAATTGGGTAAGGCGTTTAACGCCAATGTGACCAAGTCTCATATGCCAAAGTTCAGTATTATTAATTACAGGTAATCTACGTTTATTAACTCCAGTATTTAATATATCTTTTGAAGTTTGCAATGTATAATGACCATGCTGGTTTGGACAACAAAGAATCTGAATATTATTTTTATCATTTAAATACAAAGAACTATTCTTAATATTAATACAAAAGCCTTCTGTATCTAATACAAAAAGTGATATAATATTTGCGACACATCCCGGTATAAAATGACAGTCATATAACAAAAGTGTCCCATTCGGCAATGAGATCTCGCATACTCCCACTGCAACTGCATCCAAAGAGTCTCCACTCCCGAACCGCAACTGCATCTCTCCAGGCTTCAGTTTCCTACTTTCCTTCAGCACTTGCAACGAATTGCAAATGTGAATGGGACAAGCAGAATCTAAAATCCAGCTGGATGTAACGGCTTCACAAGCCAAAGATAAATCAATAACTGGAAAAATAAAAGTACCTGATGTAGAAGCTCTGTCTCTCCTCACTTGGGCAATGTAATCAGGACAGTTCCTTTTCCAGTGCCCAACTTTGCCGCAGTGGTGGCATTTGTCTTCAGAAGCCGTTTTGGGCTTTGCAATCTTCGCCTGTTGTTGAGGACCAAAAGCCTTCTTCTTCTTCTTGCCTTTCTTGTTCTTTCCCTTGGACCATCCTTGGGAAGAAGTCGAAAGAGAAGTAGTTCTAGGAGGGCGAGTCAGTACTCCCTTCTTAAGGTCCTCTTCTGCCGTGAGCAACATCCTATGTAGCTCCTGGTAGGTACAGACAGTCCCGTGCATGTTGAAGTACATCACGAACTGGCGAAATGAAGCTGGCAGTGAACCAAGAATGACACTCCTACCGAGAATGTCATTCAATATGAGATTATGTTGCCTCAATTGATCGATCAAATCGATCATCTGAAGAACATGTGGGCTAACACTCTGCCCCTCATCCAGACGCGCATGGAACAGTTCCATGGCGACTTTGTGAACAATCACTTGTTCCTGGTTCTCAAACGATTATCTCAATCGCGTCATCATACTATATGAATCTAGCATACCATAGTACTGTTGCTTGAGTTTCGGAGACATTGAACTAAGGATGTATGATTTAACCCTTAAGTCATCATCCTTCCAAGTTTCAAAAACTTGGCGTTCCTCCTCCGAAGCATCCTCACCCACTGCAAGGGGCAACGGACCCTCAAGAACATAACCCAGCTTTTCGGAATCGAGGACAATCCTCAAATCCAATTCCCAGTCTGCAAAGTTCTCAGCGCCTTTCAGTTTGTTCGCATCAAGCATACGCGCAAACTGATTTGTGGATTGTGCCGCCATCGCCAATCTATCATATAGATCACGAAAAACGGTTAGCAGAAATAAAGCAGTTTCATATAATATCAAAAGCATAAACTAGATCATGGATTTTTAATCTAATATGCCCCTCCCACTAAATCATGCAATACTGTAATCCCAAAACAGAATACAAATATTTAATAATTAAATTAAATACTAATAGTGAAAATTGGATCCCGTGAATATATTTCGGCTCACAGCAGAGGCACGGTCTCGCCTACGTATATTCATCAGGTAGACAACTCATTTGTCAATCATTCACTAATGACTCCTAAGTATCCGGTCCTGGCCGTTTCTCGTTGTCGCTGCGAAGGCAGGCCCACAAGGAGACGAACCAAGTTTAAACTCGTCAATGATAAATTCAAGTTACTTACGTAATCCTGACAGCTAGGGCACGTTCAGAATTCCGCTTTTACTTGAATTTACCTAGTATCTGATATACATCCGGTATAAATAAATCTTTATCGGCTACATCCTCACAGCAGAGGCACGGTCTCGGATGTAGTCACAAAGAAGTATTCATAAACCGTATTGACAAGACGGACCATATAACATGCATCAAATACATAATTACATTCAAACCTTATTAATTAGGGATTTTCCGCTAAGTGTCATACACCCTAAATCTAACCAATTTAGATCCTAATAAGCATGCATAAGTCAAGAAAACATGATTAAACATTGATTCAATGAAGGCTAATCATATTAGGTGGCCTAGAATCAGACTCGCTCTGATACCATTTTGTAGGGGTTTTTAGGGGGTGAATCCGGTAACGCAGCGGAAGCGGTGAAAATCGTATTTTCCGATTTCAAAACTTTTTCTCGGATTAATTAAATAAACATATTTATTTAATATTCCAATAATCAAATTATGAAATAAAATTCAATAAATCATATTTAAGTGAATTTACCAAATTACCCTTACTTTGGTATTTTGTCCATTTTAGTCTGAAATTGATCTAATCAATTTTGAATTATTCTAAATCATTTCTAAGATGAACTTAGCATGTTCAAAACATCAAAACACCAAAAACACCAAAATCCCCAAAATTCTCTCACAAGGCCGAGAGCCTCCTTTAGGTTCCATTTTGTGCATTTTGCACTTTCATGCTTCAAGACACATCCAAATGATATCCAATCAACATGAAAATTTATATGCATCATATACACACATAAATACACAACATATATGAAAACCCCCAAATTTGGAATGAGTCATGAACCCTAATTTTTCAATTTCCACAAATTGGACAAATTAGACCAAATACATTAAATCAATTACTTCAATCATCATTCTTACATCCAATCCAAGTCTCAACAAAATGAAACAACTCAAGATCAAATCTAGGTCATTTAAGAGTGGGTCAATAACTCTAGATTAGCAACATGGTTTCCAAAACCTTAAAAGAATGGTTATAACTATAATAGTTACAAGCTTTCTTCATCACACATGCTCAACACTTTCAACCAAATTTCCATCATAAAAAACACAAGAAATAATGAAAAGAATAACTTAAGAACATCACAAGATGTTGCCTAGATCCTAAGGAACAAATTCCTTTCTAATAGTAAGTTTGAAAAACTTACAAAATCCAAGCTTTTCTTTGAGTTTTTCCTTTTCTTCTTCACTTGCTTTCTTTGTTTTCTTTAATGGTGTTTCTTGTAAAGTGTATTAGGTTAGTTAATGAGAAAGAAATGAAAACAATATATATCTCTCTTTATTTTGCCTTGGCCGAAACCCTTGCAAATGTATATACCAAATTTTCATTTCAATTTCATTTCAAATATCATTTAATCAACTTGCATAAATATCTAAAACACTTTATTAGATATTTATTTAAGTCAACAAAAGCAACTAACATCATTTACTTAATATATCCTAATGTAAGATATTTATATTTTAATTAATTTAATCATTTAACAATTAAATAATTAATTAATTAATCAAATACAAATATATTAAATATATGTATAATATTTACATTAAATATTAAAAACATATATTCATTTAGGATATAAGTCAAATAACTCATTTTGACTATTAATTAATGTGTATTTAAATTAATCAAGTATTAAATGTAAATACACAATAATTAGGCAAATGACAATCTAGTCCTTTTAGCACGTATCTTGCGTTTAACCTTTAAACGACTTTATAAATAATCAATATTATTTATTAATTTTGCTCTAGTGCTCTACGAGTATGTTTCATTATTGAGACTCTCTAGATTCAGGTATATCCGTCACG
Source organism: Zanthoxylum bungeanum (assembly GCA_019454045.1). Taxonomy (NCBI): domain Eukaryota; kingdom Viridiplantae; phylum Streptophyta; class Magnoliopsida; order Sapindales; family Rutaceae; genus Zanthoxylum; species Zanthoxylum bungeanum. The sequence goes on along the minus strand of SKCR01033664.1, from coordinate 120,422 downwards.
AAATCAAATTTCATGTCCATAATCTATCCACCCATAGATTATGACGATCACGGATAAACTCGCTGAACCATACAGGTCGAGGTCATGGCAAATGTATAATTCCTCCGTCACAGGTATCCGGATAAATCCCATAGATATAGATGTAAATGCCAAATCTCTATCGGGATTATCCAGTCGACTATTCTATTAGCAATCTCAAAAGAATGTTTAGAACTAGCTTCTAAACTTTACCACGGGCCCATGGTTTTATCTGATTGCTAATCATATGGACTACCTATGCTCTGATACACAGAACTGACGGATCCTATCTTGATACACATAGGACACCCTGAGGATCTATCTACACCCAACGAACAGGCGGAGGTCTGATCTAAATAGATCGGTGACGTGACTGCCGTCTAAGTGTAGAAGATGTCTCATGTGCCCACAATGACATCTCAAGTCTAAGAATCACAAGTGCTACTCAACCCAAGAAGATTCTTATTGACGCTGGTGTACCATCCATTAAGAATCTTCAGTGAGTCGTTCAGTGTTTATCCGCTATAAACACCTACATGTCTATACTAGTCTCCAAGACTAATGGTTCATTGAGAAACCATTGGAATCATATATTCCAGTATACGACATGTATCGGTCTCAACGGGTTTACTATACTGACCAAGTAGTGTAAACCTTGACCAGGAACTGTCTGAGAATGATAACGTCATGATACTTCTCAATGTCCGTTGCGACGCTTTTGCAACTGTATCATGACTAATCATTCTCGGGTCATTACGTCTTTACCATATAGAAAGATAGATTATATTATAGAAACTGCATATATTATTCATAATAATAATGTTTTACAGAAGTATTTAACAAAAATACAACCGGGAATTGGCGCTCTGAGCACCAACCCCAACAGTTTATAGATTTACATTTCTAATCCATTGCATAGTATATTACTTGAATATATAAGTTTTATGTCTTTACTTATGGTTGCGTAGTTCTAGAATAGGTTATAGAAAGACAGTAGACTTAGATATTGTTAGATTACATGAAACCATTCGGAACTGTTGCTCCGATTTTCTTGCAAATCAAGATGGTTTGTGACTTAGTTTCTAAGTCACGATTAGGTAATCTAAATAGATATTTGTGTTTAAGATATTATTCTAAATAGAATTGTTTCTTATGCAGTAAGAATTGACTTGAACAATTCATGTCTCGAGATTCTTGACTGGCATTAAGAAAACTCCTTAAGTGTTTGTTTATCATTTAATGACGTTTCTTAGCTTTAGTGACTTTTAGAAGTCAAATGTATGACATACTTTGCTAATCAATCATTTGCAATTGTTGTGAATAATTGAACGCAAATTATAAAGCTTAAGAAATGATATGCGTATAGTTGTGTATAGAGAATTCTGATTCTCGCAATACGACAACTGTAGGTATTGGATACCGGATCTACCGTCTAGTTAATTAAAATAATGTTTAATAACTGTTTTGATATTTGATTGAAAGGGTTTTATGGCGGAAATCCGGTAACGCAGCGGAATAGGGGAAAATCAACATTTTCCAATTTCAAAATTTTTCTTGGATCAATCAAATAAACTTATTTATTTAATTATCCAATTATTAAATTCTGGAAAATTACACAAGAAATCATATTTCTTGGTAATTACCGAATTACCCCATAACTTTGTAAATTGATCATTTTAGTCCAAAAATTATCAAATATAATTTTGGATGATTCTAAATTATTTCTAAATTTTTTTTCAACACATCTAATGCATCAAAATCAGATTTCACACAAATTCCCAATTTTTGAGCTAATTGCTGTGACTACCCCAAAATTTCCAATTAATTACAATTTGGTCAATTTTGTTCAAAACATGCCAAGATCAAATCCAATCAACCTAAAATTTTACATGAATCATAGTCATACTATACTACATCACATATATGGAAATACTCAAATTTGGAGTGGGTTATGAACCCTAATTTTTCAATTTCACCAAATTGTCCAATTTCACCAAATCTTTAAAATCAAACACTTTAATCCATTCAATACTTCACCAAACAAGCCTCACCACTTTGAAATAACTCTAGAAAAATTCTAGATCACCAAGGAGTGGCTTACTAACTCTAGAATGACAACTTTGATTTTTAAAATATTTTAATTAATTTAATCATTTAACAATTAAAAATTAAATAATTATTTAAATATAAATATATTAAATATATGTATTATATTTACATTAAATATAAAATACATATATATTTATGATATTAGTCAAATATCTCAATTTGACAATTAATTAATGTGTATTTGATAAAATCTATCATTAAATGCAAATACACAAAAATTAGGAAATGACTATTGGGTCCTTTCACATGTATTTTGCGTTTAACCTTTAAACGACTTATAAATAATCAGTATTATTTATAAATATTTCCCTAGTGCTCTACGAGTATATTTCATTAGTGAGACTCTCTAGATTCAGACAAATCTGTAACGAAATCCAATTTCGTGTCCATAATTTACCCACCCGTAAATTATGACGACCACTGATAATCTCGCTGAATCATGCAGGTCAAGGTCATGGCATATGTATAATTCCTCCGTCACAGGTATCCGGATATATCTCAAAGATATAGATGTAAATGTCAAATCTCTATAGGGACTATCCCGTCGACGTCTCTATTAGTAATCTAAAAAAGAACACTTATAACTCACTTCTAAAGTGTACCACGGGCCCATGGTTTTTATCTGATTGCTAATCATAAATGGACTACCTATGCTTTGTACACAGAACTGACGGATCCTATCTCGACACACACATGACACCCTGAGGATCTATCCACACCAAACGAATAGGCGGAGGTCTGATCTAAATAGATCGGTGACATGACTGCCATCTAAGTGTGAAGGATGTCTCATGTGCCCACAGTGGTGTCTCAAGTCAAAGAATCACAAATGCTACTCAACCCGAGAAGATTCTTATTGACGTTGGTGTACCATCCATTAAGAATCTTCAGTGATTCGTTTAGTGTTTATCCGCCATAAACACCTACACGTCTATACGAGTCTCCAAGACTCATGGTTCATTGAGAAATCATTGGAATCATATATTCCCGTATACGACATGTACCGGTCTCAACAGGTTTACTTTACTGACCAAGTAGTGTAAACCTTGACTAGAATCTGTTTAAGGATGACAACATCATGATACAACTTAATGTAAGTTGCGACGCTTTTGCAACAGTATCATGACTAGTCATCCTAAGGTCAATTACGTCTTTACCATATTAAAAGATATATTATATTACAGAAACTGCTTATTTTATTCATAATAAAACGTTTTACATAAATATTTTTCAATGAAATACAAACGGGAATTGGCGCTCTGAGGACCAACCCCAACAAAAAATCCTACTTGCTTTAGTGCCAATATCGATTGTATCTAATACCCATCGACTCCACGTGTTTATCAAACAACTTCGGAGGTATGGAATTTGTCAGCGGGTCTTCTACATTATCTTCATTCGATATATTACACACGATAATATCCCCTCGCGACACAATCTCTCGAATGATGTGGTACTTCCGTTCCACATGTTTCGACTTCTGATGCGCCCTCGGTTCTTTTGCTTGTGCAATGGCTCCAATATTATCACAGTATAACAGAATCGTATTCTCGATACTTGGGACAACTCCCAATTATGTGATAAAGTTCCTAATCCATACAGCTTCCTTTACAGTTTCAAAAGCTGCAATGTATTCCGCCTCTGTGGTGGAATCTACTGTTGATCCCTGTTTGGAACTCTTCCAGCAAACTGCACCTCCATTAAGGGTAAAAATGAATCCAGATGTAGACTTTCTATCATCGGGATCCGATTGGAAGTCGGAATCCGTATACCCGTTAACTTGCAGTTCACTAACTCCATAAATTATCAACTTATCCTTAGTACCTTTAAGATACTTCAGGATTTTTTTAATGGCCATCCAATGGTCATACCTAGGTTGGACTGATATCTACTAGTTACGCTAACGGCGAAACTGATATCAGGCCTAGTACATAACATGGCATATATTATGCTACCCAAACACGAAACATAAGGTTGGTTAGACATTCTAACATTCTCATCTTCTATTTGTGGACTCATCTTCTTTGAAAGATGAATCCCATATCTGAACGGTATATTTGCTGTCTTACAGTTACCAAAATTATACCGTTCCAAGATCTTATATATCTACGTTGATTGGGATAACCCAATCCGCTTCCTTTGTCTATCTCTATAGAGTTTTATCCCTAAAACATAGGAAGCTTCTCCCAGGTCCTTCATGGAGAAATTCTTACAGAGATATGCTTTAACGCTTTGTAATATTCCTATATCATTCCCAATGATTAGGATGTCTTCAACATAGAGGACTAAAAATACGACCATGCTCCCACTGGCCTTCTGATACACATAGGATTCTTCTAAATTCTTGAGAAAACCAGACAATCTAATAATCTCGTCGAATCGAAGATTCCAACTTCGTGAAGCTTGTTTAAGTCCATAAATGGACTTCTTAAGCTTACATACCATACTACAGTTTTCACTGGACGCAAAACCTCCCGGCTGTTCCATATAGATTTCTTCATCAAGAAATCCATTTAGAAAATCCGTTTTGACATCCATTTTCTAAATCTCGTAGTCATGATATGCTGCTATAAAAAGAAAAATCCAAATAGACTTAAGCATTGCTACTGGTGAAAAAGTTTCATCATAGTCGACGCCAGGTCGCTGCGTGTAACCTTTTGCTACCAGTCGGGCCTTGTAAGTTTCAACCTTACCATCAGGCCCGCGCTTCCTTTTGTAAACCCATTTACAACCGATAGGAACAATTCCTTCGGGATGCGGAACCAAGTCCCAAACTTGATTCTCATGCATTGAGTCCAACTCGGATTTCATGGCACTTTGCCATTTCACGGAGTCGATTTCCAACATCGATTCTCTATAGGTAAAAGGATCAGTCTCTTCAACTAATAGAATATCAAGACTCTTTTCTTGTATCAAATACAAGCGTTCAGGAGGTCTAGATACCCTTTATGATCTACGTGTTGGGAAGCGGCCGCGAGTGCGCAGCGGAAAATTAAGAAAAAAATTATGATGCCGCTATCCCTTTGCCCAAGACCCATTTGTTTTGATTATTCTACAAGCCTAGGCATGTTACTATATATTCTAAGCATAAATACTCATAAAACATGCAAAAAACATAAACCTAAACATGCTAACTATCATAAGAATTCTAATTAAAATAAGGAAGGAAAAAGACTTACTTGAACCCAAGACTCCTCCAGTCCTCCATCCAATCTACAAGCTTTTCTCGAACTCAGCAAGCTCTTCCATGTTCCAAAGAGCCACCCAAGTGTGTGGCCTCCAAAGGAACACACACCAAAGCCAAAACTCAACAGTAATACTACGCCTTGAGTGCACGAGTATTTTGCCCTTGGTGCTAGCCTAGGAAAATACCTCAAAACTTTTAACTTGAGATTCCTCTAGTCAATTAGACTTAAGGATCCTCAAAATCAGTGGCTTACTCTTAAACTTTAGAGTTGCACACTTATATAAACCCAAGATATGAAAGGTTTTGGTGTAAAAATTTGTAAAGAATTCTTTGGGTTTATATAGGTGCATTGAAGACAACAAAATTAATTAAGAATCCGATGTGGGATAAATGCTAATTTAATCTTAGCCATTGGATCTTAATTTAGTGGTTTAATGAGATTATAAAACCCTAATAAGAGTTTGGGCCGAATTGGAATTCAAAACAAATAACAAATAAAAAAAAATGAAGCACCATCTGCGCCCTTTTTATTTATTTATTTATTCCAATTCCCAAAGTGCCCCTATCGTCATTCACCAATCCTTAAGCCACTATGGAACCTCATAAATGATATGTTCAATAATTAAACACATTGAACCATTTATGAACAATTCCTATAGAAATCATATATGCTGTTAAATTTATATTGTGCACTGTTAACCATTGATTTCGACTTTGTTGTGTGTGACCTATTGGGTTCCCCTCAAGTTGGACATGAAATGAATAGTGATAATTTAATCGAACATAAATTCTCTTCCGATCAGATGGTCGTTCGATTTCAATGACCAAGGTTGACATCTAGCAACATGCCAATGCCCCCAAATGAGAAGGAAAGATATATACCCATTCTGTATGCGATTTACATATGATACGGTCCTTTGCCTCACTCTATCCCCTCTTTTTGACCTAGGGTACAGAAAGTGTCTACCCATATGGTCAAAGGTATAATGTTGATAGTGGCATGAATCGTGCTAACCCAATAATCTCACATGATTCTTCCGCTGTGGCCACAGTGTCAAGCACTGATCACACATATCAACCCGCGAACTGGAATACTACTATTATAAGAAACTATTATCCGAGAGAGTGGCGATTCTCTGTTGTATCTTTACAAACTTCATGTGTGTCAACAAATGACACTATTAACATTTGTCGCGTCGCGACGCGCAAAGCCTTGGGCGTCGCGATGCCCGAAGCCCACCGACGCCTATAAATTCAGCTCGATTTCATAATTCAAATCATGCATTCCTTGATTTTTGTAAGGACTTTAAGGATTGCATCCTGTGTGTTTAAGTTTTTGTAATTTAAATTAAGTATTTTTACTTTTAGTATTTTTAATTATGCACTTTTACTTTTTGTAATAAAATTTTATTTTTTTTATTTTTGTTCTTTTATGTTTAGTAGTTAATTTACTGCTGGGGTAAAGGTGAAGCTTTTTACTTTTATAATTTAGATTAATCTCCCTTAATTATAATATATAAATTATTTAAAACCTGACTTAATAAGGATACCGCTATATTGGTCGGTTGATAATTATTTATAAATTGGTTTTAACCTGACTTAATGAGGATACCGCCTGGTTGGTCGGTTGGTAATTAATTATTAATTTGACTTAATCAGGATACCGCCTATATGGCTGGTTGGTAATTATCACGTAAATTTATATATTATAATAAGGGAGATTTCTAAATTAGAAATAGTAAAGGTAGATTAATCTCACTTCAATTATAATATGGAAATTGTGATTTAATAATATGAATTAAAAGTTGATTCCGCCTTAATGGCTAGTTTTAATTATGTAACATAATATGACACCGCCTATATGGCTGGTCTTTAGGTGACAGATAATTTTCGCCTATGTGGCTGGTTTATGGATAAATAATAACACCGCCTTTTATGGCTGGTTCAACTTAATTGGATAATACTGGCAATTTCCATATTAGAATAATTTGAGATTTCTAAAAGTGGATCCCCTAACCCCAGTATTTTACTTTTATTCTAGGAAAGTGATGAAACACAATATTACTAGGCTTAATAATTGATTTAATTTTTTATTGGGTAATTCTTTAGTTTGTTTATTGAGTCTTAAGCTTAATGCTTATTGTTTTCTGATCACCAATAAGATTGATGTGGTAAACTTAAAATGAACTAGACATATGGATTTTAGGTTTCAGCCTTAGACTTAATAGCCCACGATCTTCCTTGAGGATAGATAACCCTTTAATAGATTTCCTTATAAGATAGACATATACCTGTCTGGCGGGGGTAGCCATAATTGGAACTTAATCTTAATGAATCCAGGTAATTTGGTTGACATAGACATATGGTTCAATTGGGTTATACTGGGTATTTGCATCTGACCATCGACATAGGCTTTTGCATATCTTCGTGTTCCAGGTTAGCAAACTAATTTATTACACATATATAAGAGAATCAATTCATCTTTATATTAATATTGTGTGGAGTCACAACCCTAGATCTTTGAGTCTTTTGTTATTTTCCTTAGTATTTTCTTTTGTGTCTTTAAGTATTTTATTTATCAAATCCACATTCAACCAACAAAAGCAATCATTCTTTTCTCCCTATAATTTGATACGTGTAAATAAATAGTATCAATAATTAATAACAACAGTATGAATTAAGTCCTTGTGGGATCGATATTTTTATACTACTTGAACGATACGTGCGCTTGCGTTATACGTGTGTGTTTACGCCGGTCAAGTTTTTGGCGCCGTTGCCGGGGACTTATTTTTCTTGAGTTATTAATTTTGAAGCTATCTAATTTACTTGTATCTAATTTTCTTTATTTTTATCTGTAATTTTAATTTCTTTCTTTTGTTTTCAGGTGATTGAAAAATGGAACATTATTAGGAGATTGAAAGATTACGAGCTTTACTAGAAGAAGATACACCCCAATTCAGGGAGCAACAGTCCGATTTTCTGAGGCCTGTTGTCCAGCCCAACAACTATCATTGGATGTCAGAATCAAGCAATTTTATATTTGCTCAACAGAATGAAATGGGGATATGTGTAATATGTGATGGTAACCACCCGAACGATCAATGTATATACCTTTCAGAGTGGCAGAATTATTGGAATCATTCAAGGTACGAAGAACCATCATACTTTCCATCTTATCCACCATCCATCTACGATCTTCATCAAGAACCAGAACTATCAGAGGAAGATCAGTTGATTCACATGCTCAAAGATTGGTTCAAGGAATGGGAAGCTCAATTTGATGCACAAATTCAGAGTCAAGCGGCGTCTATACAGAGGATGACAGATCAAGTTAGACAATTAACAGATAACCTGAATCACTTATCTCACGGAGTAAATTCAAATAATACTGAAGAAGCCTTCGAATATCCTGAGATTCATCATGACATCATAATAGATGACGAAGCTGAACAATATCAAGAATCAGAGGTATCAGTTCAGGAGCCCGAAACAACAAAATCTCTGTTTGTTTTTTATTATTCTGACTCTGACGAGGATGAAAAAACTGAGCTATTTATACCAATTACACCAACAAAGGAGGATGAAACTTTTCAGCCTCAAAATGAAGATCTTGGAGAATGCTTTGCATAAATGTTTGAAGAAGATCTATCTGAGCCAATCACATCAGCCTCAGAGGATGAAGACCTAATGCTAGACATAACTTTACATCCTCAGATTGACACTTATGGAGCATGCATTTCACAGATGACGGATGAAGAATTGAATGCGGAAATTTTAAAATTCATTTGTGAAGAAAAAGTGGAGCAAGAAACAGAGAAAATGGAGGAGCAAATGTCTGAACTTATTAAAGATCCAGAGCATTCAGGCGAAACATCACTGTTTTGGGGAATACAAATCAAAGATATCACCCAGAAGCTTGACAGAATGGAACTCCCATTCCAAGTCAAGCACCATACGAGACCTCATGATTTTCTTTCTTTCTTTTCAGGAATTACTGGAGCGACAAAGATAAAAAAGGTGGCACGAGCACTGAATGAGATAAAACTCTTTTTACCACCTTACCGTTGGAAGAGACCCTTCAAAAGCAACGCACATGGGAATGTCTTTAATAGGACATCCAAAACGACGTTAAAACCTCCTTGATGGATAGATTTCAGTCACGTCTAGCTGAAGACGAAAAATTTAGCGCTAGCAGGGAGGAAACCCATGCACTTTGTTGTAATTTCTATTTTTATATTTTGTGTTTACATGTTGTAGAGTTTTTAATTTTGTGTGTTATTTTTGTAGGGAAAAGCTCAACCAAAACATAAGACAGAAGGGATGGTGTTTGGCAAAGATAAGAGATAATTCATTAGTGATGGCTGAGTAAGGAATGGATTCTTGAGACGCATCCTGATGAATTTATACTAAGCAAATGGCGTATTACGTACACAATTCTGTTGCCTTAATTATTGTTTTGATTTGCTTTTCTGTTGTAATTATCTTTATTTTCGTAAACAGAATCCAGAATTTTTGACCTTTCACAATTTCTTTTATTGTTTAGCTAACAACCGTCCTTTGGAAGATACTAGTGCTATTATTACTCACCCTTTTCAGGTTCTATAAATTCAGTTAATCATTGCACTTTTGAAGACATTCAGAGTAAAACATGGAAGCCACTTCAAGAAGACGAGTTGAAAACATCTGTGTGTTTTGCGGTACTAGTGTTGGTACTAAGCCACAATACGTAGAAGCAGCATAGGAATTGGGTCGAGTCTTAGCTGAAAGGAATATGCACTTAGTATATGGCGGTGGCAATCTTGGACTAATGGGGATCGTTTCAAAGGCCGTACAGGAAGGAGGTAGTCACATTTTGGGAATCATTCCAAAACCCTTGGCAGAGGCAAATCTTATTGAACCATCAAACGGAGAGGAACTGATTGTGCCAGATATGTCTGAACGACTGGTAGAAATGATTAACCGTGCTGATGCTTTTATTGCTTTGCCAGATGGCTTGGGTACATTGGAAGAAATTTTTACAGTGTTATCTTGGGCGAACCTGAACATACACCAGAAACCGCTTGGACTATACAACGTTGAAGGATTTTATGATTTTCTTTGTGTGTTTCTTGATGATGCTCGGAGAAATGGGTTCGTGTCAAAACCTATGAAAGAACTCATCTTCACTGTCAGAACTGCTCCGGATCTAATTGACCAAATCTTAGCTTATGAACCACAAATTGACCCTATCCTTTCAAAGATAAATTAGTCCGAAGACGATCGTGGTAAAAGGCGTCGGATTAATCTGGATCTTAACCTTTAACTTTTCGTGTAGAATTTCAGCTGACCAGGTACTATCTTCTAAACTCTTCTTCTACTGTTTAAGACATTGGGGACAATGTCTCATTTAGGTTTGGGGGGGGGGAATTAGTTGATCAGTATCTTATTTTTAGTTGTGTGTTGTTTTTATTTCAAAATTTTTCGAAAAATACAAAAAATTGAATAATTTTAAAAAATTACAAAAATATTTTACATTTTTGTTTTTTATTTTGACTAAAAAGGTGAAATTGGTAAGAGATAGCTGAGTAAGGAGTTTCCACTCCTGAGACGTATGTCAAACCTAATTCGGAACAAGTTAATTTTTATTTATTTCCTTTTGAATTATTTAATTTGTGAATTCTCCATAATACTGACTAAAATGGATCTTCATATGCTCAGTTAGCAGGTATTATCAACATGCATAGTAACATACGGACATGAGCTATAATTGAAAAGTTTGTAATATTCAGTGCTCTAGTTTAATTGGAGGAAGCATCTCAAAAAAGCAATGGAGTAAAAAAAAAACGTCTGAGATCCGAGTTATTAAGTCTGTAAGGGTGTTTTAACACCTAGTGCCCTAAAGCCAACTGGTTTGGGAGTCACTGGCCCAAAGCTCGCTACATGGATCAAGGATGTTGCAATATATATATATATATATATATATATATATATATATATATATATATATATATATATATATATATATCTGAAGTCTGAGTAATTAAGTCCGTAGGGGTGTCTTAACACCTGGTGTCCTAAAGCCAACTGGTTTGGGAGCCACCGACCCAACACTCGCTACATAGATGGAAGATATTGTATATAAATAAAAAAAAAATCAAAAATCAAAGAAAAAATTAGAAAAATCAGAAAAATTATTCCATTGCTACAAAAAGGTGTGAATTCTGATAAAACTTTAAGACAAAAATATTACTCTCTTCTCAACTGCACTTATGACTGTTGTGGGAAAAAATGAGTTGATTAATATTTTGATGGCTATGTATATGGAGAATGGTAAATATAATCGGAGAATTTACTTATTCATTAATTTAGAAAGAAACAAAACAACTAGTAACTTGGAGTAGAAGTTTCACCTGATTAGTCACTAACTTCTTTATTCTATTTTCTCTTGTCTTTTTGCTTTTGTGTGCATTAGTTTTACTACATTTTTACTTTTGTAAAATATTTGTGGGTATCATTGCTGTAAACCCTCACGAGACTACAACTCGTCCACTAGGGACACATAGGGGTTTAAAAGCTTGTTGCATACGCTAAATGCAACCGTGATCCCTACGAAAGTGGCTTAGTTAAATTTTATTTTAAAGATGTTTATGTTATTTTACTCTATGTTTTGCTCGAGGACTAGCAAAATATTAGGTTTGGGGGTGTGATGAGTGGTAATTATATCACTATTTCCTACTCATTTGACCTAATATTTTGTATATTTTCTTGAGTTTTGTGAATATTTTGATGTGTTTTGTGTTATTTTGTAGATAAATAAAGTTTTAGGACATTCTGGAGGTGATTTGGGGCCAAAATAGTGAAAAACGGACAAAAGGGCATTTTCGTCATTTCGCGCATCGTGACGCCTAACATGCACCAAGACTTGCTAACGTGCGCCGGGTCCACAAGTTAGAATATGAGAAGTTTGACTTTACTAACGTGCATCGTGCCACGTGTCACCATCACAGCCGATCTGCTAACGTGCGTTGTGCCACGTGTCATCATCCTACGGTGCCGACAGTCACCATCGCCACGTGCCGCCACGTGTCACTCCACGTCATCGTCCACATCACCAGTTGACCCAGTCAATGTGCCACATCATCGCCACGTCATCATCAGCCAATCACAGCGTGCCACATGTCACAATCCTACGATGCCGACAATCACTTTCGCCACATCATCGCCACGTCAGCACAATCATTGAATTGCCAGCCGCCTTGCCACGTGTCCCCTTATCTCTTTATCCGAATGGCCACGTGTCAGATAAGAATCTGAAGCCGACGAACCAAAAGCCGCCACATGTCGCGACGCCCGTAGCCCACTGACGCCTATAAATTCAGCTCGATTTCAGAATTCAAATCATGTCTTCCTTGAGTTTTGTAAGGACTTTAAGGATTGCATCTTGTGTGTTTAAGTTTTTTTAATTTAAATTAAGCATTTTTACTTTTAGTATTTTTAATTATGCACTTTTACTTTTTGTAATAAAATTTTATTTTATTTTATTTTTGTTCTTTTATGTTCAGTAGTTAATTTACTGCTGGGGTAAAGGTGAAGCTTTTTACTTTTATAATTTAGATTAATCTCCCTTAATTATAATATATAAATTATTTAAAACCTCACTTAATAAGGATACCGCTATATTGGTCGGTTGATAATTATTTATAAATTGGTTTTAACCTGACTTAATGAGGATACTGCCTGGTTGGTCGGTTGGTAATTAATTATTAATTTGACTTAATCAGGATACCGCTTATATGGCTGGTTGGTAATTATCACGTAAATTTATATATTATAATAAGGGAGATTTCTAAATTAGAAATAATAAAGGTAGATTAATCTCACTTCAATTATAATATCGAAATTGTGATTTAATAATATGAATTAAAAGTTGATTCCGCCTTAATGGCTGGTTTTAATTATGTAACATAATGTGACACCGCCTATATGGCTGATCTTTAGGTGACAGATAATTTCTGCCTATATGGCTGGTTTATGGATAAATAATAACACCGCCTTTTATGGCTGGTTCAACTTAATTGGATAATACTGGCAATTTCCATATTATAATAATTTGAGATTTCTAAAAGTGGATCCCATAATCCCAACATTTTATTTTTATTCTAGGAAAGTGATGAAACACAATATTACTAGGCTTAATAATTGATTTAATTATTTATTGGGTAATTCTTTAGTTAGTTTATTGAGTCTTAAGCTTAATGCTTCTTGTTGTCTGATCACCAATAAGATTGATGTGGTAAACTTAAAATGAACTAGACATAAGGATTTTAGGTTTCAGTCTTAGACTTAATAGCCCACGATCTTCCTTGAGGATAGATAACCCTTTAATAGATTTCCTTACAGGATAGACATATACATGTCGGGCGGGTATAGACATATGGTTCAATTGGGTTATACTGGGTATTTGCATCTGACCATCGACAGAGGCTTTTGCATATCTTCGTGTTCCAGGTTAGCAAACTAATTTATTACACATATATAAGAGAATCAATTCATCTTTATATTAATATTGTGTGGAGTCACAACCCTAGATCTTTGAGTCTTTTGTTATTTTCCTTAGTATTTTCTTTTGTGTCTTTAAGTATTTTATTTATCAAATCCACATTCAACCAACAAAAGCAATCATTCTTTTCTCCCTATAATTTGATACGTGTAAATAAATAGTATCAATAATTAATAACAACAGTATGAATTAAGTCCTTGTGGGATCGATATTTTTATACTACTTGAACGATACGTGCGCTTGCGTTATACGTGTGTGTTTACGCCGGTCACATATCCCTTACACTACGGAGTGTGTGCGTTGAAGGTCCTTCATCCACTTAAACTTCAGGTTCCTCCGTTGGTTCGTTGTTTTCAGGTTGAACTTTATCAAGTTCAACCTGTCTACGATTACCACAATCTGATAAGAATTCTACTTCTAGAAATCATGCGAAGCGAGCTACGAACACATTTCGATGCTCGGTATCATAGAAAAGATATCCCCTCGTTTCCGAAGGATATCCAACCAACCTAAACTTTTGCCCTCGAGGCTAAAGCTTATCTTGCCGAGTCACCCTGACATAGGCAGGACAACCCCAAACCTTAATATAACTGAGAGGAGAAATCATACGGAGTCGTAGGAACAGCTTTTGAAGGAATCTTATTAAAAAGATGTGCAGCTGTTAAAAGAGAGTAGCTCCATAAGTAATAAGGCAAATCTGTGAAACTCAACATCGATCGAACCATATCCAATAAAGTCTGATTTCTCCTCTCAGACACTCCATTGTGCTGTGGAGTACTTGGAGGAGTATATTGAGCGAGCATCCCATTCTCATTCATATAATCCATGAACTCACTGCTCATATATTCGCCACCTCGATCGGATCAAAGGCATTTAATATATTGACCAATCTGTTTTTCTACTTCATTACGAAACTCTTTGAACTTTTCAAAGGTTTCTGATTTATGTCGCATCAAATAGATATAATCATACCGTGACAGATCATCGGTAAAGGTAACGAAGTATGAATAACCATTATGAGCAGTTTGACTTAGTGGACCACATACATCAGAATGTACGAGTTCCAGTAAGTTAGTGACACGGTGTCCAACACCTGAAAATGGGGCTTTGGTCATCTTACCCTGAATACACGATTCACAAGTTGGATAAGATTCAATGGTGAGATCTGGTATCAAACCATTCCTAACAAATTGGGTAAGGCGTTTAAGGCCTATATGACCTAGCCGCATATGCCAAAGTTCAGTATTATTAACAACAGGTAAACTACGTTTATTAACTCCAGTATTTAAAATATCTTTAGAAGTTTACAATGTGTAATGACCATACTGGTTTGGACAACAAAGGATATGAATATTACGTTTATCATATAAATACAAAGAATAGATCTTAATATTAATACGATAACCTTCTGTATCCAATACAAAAAGAGATATAATATTAGCTACACATCCTGGTACAAAATGACAGTCATATAACAAAAGTGTCCCATTCGTCAAAGAGATCTTGCATACTCTCACTGCAACTGCATCCAGAGAGTCTCAACTCCCAAATCGCAATTGAATCTCTCTAGGCTTCAGTTTCCTACTTTCCTTCAGCACCTGTAACGAATTGTAAATGTGAACAGGACAAGCAGAATCTAAAATCCAGTTGGATGTAACGACTTCACAAGCCAAAGATATATCAATAACTGGAAAAATAAATATACCTTATGTAGATGCTCTCTCCCTCCTCAGTTGGGCAATGTAGTCAGGACAGTTCCTTTTCCAGTATCCAACTTTGCTACAATGATGGCATTTGTCTTCAGAAGCCCTCTTGGGCTTTGCTATCTTTGTCTGTGGTTGAGGACCAAAACCCTTTTTCTTCTTCCATTTCTTCTTGTTTCCTTTTGATGAAGTCTGGGAAGAAGTAGAAAGTGAAGTAGGTCTCGGAGGGCGAGTCGGTACTCCATTCCTTAGGTCCTCTTCCTCCGTGAGCAACATCCTATGCAGCTTATGGTAGGTACATATAATCTCATTTATGTTGAAGTACATCACGAATTGGCGATATGAAGTTGGGAGCGAACCAAGAATAACACTCCTACGAGAATGTCATTTAGAGGGAGATTATGTTGCCTCAGTTGATCGATCAAATCGATCATGTGAAGAACATGCGAGCTCACAACTTGCCCCTCATCTAATCGAGCATGGAACAGTTTCATTGCGACCTTATGAACAAAAAATTGTTCTTGGTTCTCAAATGACTCTCGTAATTGCGATATCATACTATACGCATCTGACATGCCATAATATTATTTCTTGAGTCCCGGAGACAGTGAACTTAGGATCTATGATTTAAATTTTAAATCATCATCATTCCAAGCTTGGAAAACTTGGAGTTCCTCCGGTGTAGCGTCCTCTACCACAACAAGGGGCAGCGGACCCTCAAGAACATATCCCAACTTCTCGGAATCGAGGACGATCCTCAAATCCAAGTCCCAATCGGCAAATTTCTCAGCGCCTTTGAGTTTGTTCGTATCCAGTATACGCGCAAACTGATTAGTAGATGGTGCCGCCATCGCAAATCTATCATATAGATTACGAAAAATGGTTAGCAGATTAAATAAAGTAGTTTCATATAATATCAAAAGCATTAACTAGATCATGGATTTTTAATCTAAAAATGCCCCTGCCACTAAATCATGCAATACTGTAATCCCCTAACAGAATACAAAGATTTAATAATTAAATTAAATACAAATAGTGAAAGTTGGATCCCGTGAATATATTTCAGCTTACAGCAGAGACACGGTCTCGCCTACGTATATTCATCAGGTAGACAACTCATTTGTCAATCACTTAATAGTGACTCCTGGGTTCCCGGTCCTGGTCGTTTCTCGTTGTGACAGCTTGAACACGTTCACAAGGAGAAGTACCAAGGTTAAACTTGTCAATGATAAATCAAGCTACTTGCGTAACCTTGACAGCTTGGGCACGTTCAGGATTCCGTTTTCGCTTGAATTTATCTAGTATATGATATCTATCCGGTATAAATAAATTTCTATCGACTACACCCTCACAGCAGAGGCACAGTCTCGGATGTAGTCATGAAAAAATATTCATAAGCCGTATTGACAAGACAGACCATGTTATATGCATCAAATACATAATTAACATTAAACCTTATTACTTAGGGATTTTCCGCAAAAGATTCTTTTTAATTTATTTAATCAAATTAAATAAATACATGCATGTAACAAGTAAAGAATAAATTAAACATTGAATTTAAAAGGCATAATCATATTAGGGTGGCCAGAATCAGACTCGCTTTGATACTATTTTGAAAGGGTTTTATGGCGGAAATCTGGTAACGCAGGGGGATAGGGGAAAATCAAAATTTTCCGATTTCAAAATTTTTCTTGGATCAATAAAATAAACTTATTTATTTAATTATCCAATTATTAAATTTTGAAAAATTACACAAGAAATCATATTTCTTGGTAATTACCGAATTACCCCATAACTTTGTAAAATGATCATTTTAGTCCAAAAATTATCAAATATAATTTTGGATGATTCTAAATCATTTCTAAAATTTTTTTCAACACATCTAATGCATCAAAATTAGATTTCACACAAATCCCCAATTTTTGAGCTAATTACCGTGACTACCCCTAAATTTCCAATTAATTACAATTTGTTCAAAACATGCCAAGATCAAATCCAATCAACCTAAAATTTTACATACATCACATATATGAAAATCCCCAAATTTGGAGTGGGTTATCAACCCTAATTTTTCAATTTCACCAAATCTTTAAAATCCTACACTTTAATCCATTCAATACTTCACCAAACAAGCCTCACCACTTAGAAACATATTTCATGTTGAAGACATTAAAGAAAGACTTACAAAAACAAGCTTTTTCAAGCATTTTCCCTTTAGCCTTCAATCTTTGCTCTAAACTCTCTTTTGTGTTTATTTTTATGTAATTGAACTTATGAAACCCTAAAAATGAAACAAACAATTTATACCTCCTCCATTAGGGCTTGACCGAAATTGAGTATAAGGAAAATATCTAGATATTTTTCAATTTGTTTCATTAAAGCATTTTACAACTTGTTAACTTGAATCATTACACTTTAATGAATTATTCAACAAAGTTAACAATTGCAACTAAGTCATTAAATAAAATATCACAACTTTAAATATTTATATTTTAATTAATTTAATCATTTAACAATTAAATAATTAAATAATTATTTAAATACAAATATATTAAATATATGTATTATATTTACATTAAATATAAAATACATATATATTTATGATATTAGTCAAATACCTCAATTTGATAATTAATTAATGTGCATTTGATAAAATCTATCATTAAATGCAAATACACAAAAATTAAGAAATGACTATTGGGTCTCTTCACATGTATTTTACGTTTAACCTTTAAACGACCTATAAATAATCAGTATTATTTATAAATCTTGCCCTAGTGCTCTACGAGTATATTTCATTAGTGAGACTCTCTAGATTCAAGCATATCCGTCACGAAATCCAATTTCGTGTCCATAATTTACCCACCCGTAAATTATGACGACCATGGATAATCTCGCTGAATCATACAGGTTGAGGTCATGGCATATGTATAATTCCTCCATCACAGGTATCCGAATATATCCCAGAGATATAGATGTAAACGTCAAATATCTATATGGACTATCCCGTCGACATCTCTATTAGTAATCTAAAAAAGAACACTTAGAACTCACTTCTAAAGTGTACCACGGGCCCATAGTTTTTATCTGATTTCTAATCATAAATGGACTACCTATGCTCTATACACAGAACTGACGGATCCTATCTCGACACACACATGACACCCTGAGGATCTATCCACACCCAACGAATAGGCGGAGGTCTGATCTAAATAGATCGGTGACGTGACTGCCATCTAAGTGTAAAAGATATCTCATGTGCTCACAGTGGTGTCTCAAGTCAAAGAATCACAAATGCTACTCAACCCAAGAAGATTCTTATTAACGTTGGTGTACCATCCATTAAGAATCTTTGGTGTGTCATTCAGTGTTTATCCGCCATAAACACATACACGTCTATACGAGTCTCCAAGACTCATGGTTCATTGAGAAACCATTGGAATCATATTTTCCATTATACGACATGTATCGGTCTCAACGGGTTTACTTTACTGACCAAGTAGTGTAAACCTTGACCAGAAACTGTTTAAGAATGACAACGTCATGATACAACTCAATGTCAGTTGCGACGCTTTTGCAACAGTATCATGACTAGTCATCCTAAGGTCAATTACGTCTTTACCATATTAAAAGATATCTTATATTACAGAAACTGCTTATTTTATTCATAATAAAACGTTTTACATAAGTATTTTTCAAGGAAATACAAACGAGAATTGGCGCTCTGAGCACCAACCCCAATATTAATATCAGAACTTGTGACTATTGGATAATTACTTATTATGTATAAACAGTTGTTACATATTTTAAAGCGACTAGTAGTGTCATTAAGAAAATATAAGCATTAAGAAAATATTCGGTAAAGTAAATAACTGAGAACCGTGCTTTATGAGATTTTATCGCATAAGCATTAGATGCTTATTCCATATGGTAAAGGATTGTCTGATACGAGTTCACACCACATATCCTTATCCATTTAATGAATATTGTATTCAGGTTGTGATTAAATCTCATTTAACCAATGATCGTCATTGGATCACAGATTTATTAAACTAATACATTGGATGTGTGTAGTTTAATGAATAAGAAATTACCTTGTAGAGTTTTCTTTGTTTCGTAACTCAGTTGATGAATTTTCATAACTTAGTTACGTGTTTCTAATAGAGAACGTGTTGAACTTCTTGAATTGTTCAAAAACTGTCAATATGTTTCTAATGAAACTCGGATAGAATATTTTGAATAGTTCAAAGATATTTTATCTGTAGTGTTGAAAACTGTATCTTTGGAAATTCATTGCGCGTCTTTAAATTGTTCGAAGATGTTTGATTTGATCAAACGCATGAATTTAAGGCAATTAATTTTGAAGTTATTTAATGAATTTGATTCTTGCTTGATATTAAACTTCCGCGATTCCATTTTGATGGAATTGGTCAGTGGGAGTTATCGAATCTTATATGATTGGATTCGTTGATATTGAGTGTTACCGAATTAGTTTTCAATACTCTTGGGGTTATTCTCCAGTAACACTAATTTATCTCTTTAATTAAAGTTCCATTTGTTTCTACGGATACATATATGATATGTATAGTAGAAAATTCGAATCTTGAAAAGTTTAAGATTTGAATCTTTCTTTCATATAATAGTTATATAATTGAAAGTACTTGTGCCTCAGAGGTACGAGTGAAAGGTTTTGTCACTTGTTCTATTTAATAGAATATTGTATTCTATTTAATAGAGTATCTTCTCTACGATCCCCGAGTAATAAAATTATTTTATTACTTGGTGGTTAACATTGGATGTTGACGATTGCAGAAAAGATTTGACTTTGTGAAGTCAAATGTCACAATGATAAACTGTAATGGAACCACATAATTAATAAAATGAAAAGACCCTTAGACAACTTCCGTATAAGTCCAATAGGATATCATAATCATTTACCAAGTATTTGATACTTAACGATTATGTTGTTTTCTTATCGAATAAAATTATCCTATAACTTATAGTGGGAGCGATATTTGATATCGATTCCGGATATTACCATTGAACCATAGATCTAAAATTGTTCATAGCTTACTACGATCAATTTTTGAACTTGATTAGGCTTCCATTATGAATAGTTCATAAAATGTGCAAATTATTTGCGCAGCAAAAACAAAGTGAGCTTGATAAAGGTTTGAGCTTTATAGTAAGACAATTAGAAAGGTTATACTCAATAGTTTATTGTAGATTCTGAGGAAGCTTGTCTTTTGTCTGATTGAACGATTAAGGATCTTTTGGTTAATGGCGATATTAAACTATGTTTCTGGCTAAAGAATGCAAAGTGGCATTCTTGAATGGTTTCTTCGGATGAGATATCAGTCGTGATTTCTTTATTTGAAGAAGTTCATTCTGGAATGGCCCTAGAGTTTGTATTCTGCTAAAATCACAGTTTGATATACTAGTTTATGGAGCCTATTGTAGACTTAGATAAGCTTTCCGGAAAGCCGTGTTCTCTGATTTTGATATCAGTCAGATTTTCTGGTTTTATCGAAATATAGAGAATAAGTATTTGTCAGTAGGGTCAGTGGGAGCGTACAAATTTCTTTCTAGTATTACATATCCTAAGTCTTCTTTTCTCCGTGAATGTAGTGGGAGTAGTCTTTATTATATTTGATATAAAGTTTTATATAAGATATAAAACTGAGAGACTTGTGAGAGACTCTCATTATTCGCATATTATATATGATCTAATAAAGAACACAGTGAGACTATCTGTATGACAGTTAGTATAACTATTTGTCCGTTAACGTGTCTTTTATGTATATAGTATTCGTCTTTCGTAAAGGATGATTCCTTTGTCGAAAGATAGATTGATTGGAATGTCTAGTTAATCTTATGCATCATAGGATGATGGTGTAATGAATATTATATTATATGCGATTAAAGATATCAATTTAATCGTAATCGTTACCAGTTAGTTTGATACGTTGCAGACCATTTGATGGATCTTGAAACATGTTCTTTGTGATCTTTGAGATATTAAGAATGAGTTTCTTATACATGGAGAATTTAGTCTGCAACCATAAGGTCAGATTAGTTTTGATCCTAATTATGACATTAGATAGTCTATGTCATATAAAGTCAGAAAAGATGCAGTGGGAGTGTCACTGTTGATTCTACTAAACTAGTGGAATCAGTTGCAACTTATGAAGTATTGACTTATGAAGTTCGCATAGTGACCTCATAAATTAGAAGTTTTTATATTAATATAGTGCTTGTGATTGTCTCAGAGTATTTGGATTTGATTTCTAAATACATAGACAACTTAGTAGCTATAGCACAATACTGATATAGCGTCTGAGTCATATTGCTGTGGAATTTAGATTCTGCAAAATATTAATGATGCTAGCTAATGAAAACGGTTGGGTTTGTTGGACAGACTCGATTTGTTAAAGCATGCTTACTTGTTGGTGCCTACCTCTTGAGTGCTGGTGAGCTCTTGAGGGCCATGAGTATGCGATACACATTGAGATGTGTATATGATACCATGGATTGGCACTAGAGCAAGTAGGAGAAATTATTAGGGTTGGTGCTCTGAGTGCCAATCCGGATCGTATTCATGTCTGATTCATAAATACGAGCGGTTAAATTTTCCATAATATTACTAAATTATTGGTAGCACCATTGTCTTTATACGTTTATTCGATCTAATTGCGATTAGATATCTGATTACGATTAGATCGAAACTGAATCTGGTTCAGTGATACATGTATATTAGACAAAGACCCTAGTATTTACAGTATAGTGCGCAGTTACAACGTAGTTTGTAATTGACATTGGGAGGCGCACTATTAGTTGTATATCCTTAAATAAAGTTCCTGGTCAAGATTTACTGACACGAGTCGGTTAGTAAAATCCGCTGAGACCAGTACATGTCGTATATCGTGACTTGGTCCGATGGTTTATCCAAGTGAACCATGAGTCTCGGGAGACTCGTATAGACATGTAGGTGTTTATTTTTTAAGACACTGAACGACTCACTGAAGGTTTCCTAATATATGGTACACCAATGTCAATAAGAACCTTCTCGAGTTGAGCGAGCATAGTGGTCATTCGACTTGAGATACCACCGTGGATATATAAGCTATCCTCCACACTTTGATGACAGTCACGTCAACGATCTAGCCATGATCAGACCTCCGTTTGTTCGTTGGGTGTGGATTGATGCTCATGATATCCTGTGCGTATCAATATAGGATCCATCAGTCTTGTGTACAGGGCATAGGCATCCATCATATGTTTACGATGTAGTAAATCCATGGCCGTGGTATAACTTCGGAAATCAGTTCCAAGTGTTATTTAAAGATCGTAAATTATAAGTCGACTGTATTATACCAAACAGATTTGACGTTCTGATCCATATCCCAATTATAATACGGATAGCCTGTGACGGAGGGATTATACGTATGCTATGACCTCGACTTGTATAGTTTAGCGAGATTATCTGTGGTCGTCATAATCCATGAGTGGGTGGATTATGGACACGAAATTGGATTTCGTGATGGATAAACCTAAACTTAGAGAGTCCCACAATATGAAGTGTACTCGTTGAGCACTTGGGCAACTCGATATGAATAATACAGATTATTCATAATACTTCACCGGATTAAATGAGTTAATTCGGATCGTTTAATCGTTAAACGACAGCACATGTAATTAGGGGATTTTGTCCGCTAATAATTATTTTGTATTTTTATTTGATACATAATACGATTAGATACACATTAATTATTCATCAAATTAGATTTTGACACATGCCATGAATATATGTATTCATTATTTAATGTAAATAAAATACATATTTTTGTGTTAATTAATTGTTTAATTATTTAATAGTTAAATAATTACAAGATTGACTTTTCCAACCTTATCCATTTGTCATAATTGTTATGACAAATGGTGGATTATAATTGGTAACACATGTCATGAAATGATTATACTTTATGTGTGTGCTAATTGGATTGGACAATATAAACTGTATTAATATTAAATTTGATTTAATTTGTTAAAATACAAAATTGACCCTAATTTTCTACACCATTCACGCCACTTTTAGCATATAAGTGGGAAAAGTTGTTTTCTTCATCTCTCCATCTCCATGGCTGCCGAAACATAAGCATGAAAATGGGTTTGAAAATTGTTTGAAAAACCATGGAAGAATTGAAGGAAAACTCAAGGAAAAAGCTTGGGAATTTGGAGATTAATAGGTAATCCTTTATTCTCTTGAGCTTAGAAACTTGTTTCTTGTTTCTTGAATTGTTAGATGTGATCTAGGGTTCCTTCAATTTTGAATTTTTTTGGGCTTTTGTTTGTGGTTGTTGGAGATGGAAGTATAAGCATGTGTGAAGTGTTTATTGGATGAAATTAATGTAATTTGCATCCAATTTGTTCAAATTATTGTTGGACTAAATTGTTTTCATTCTAGAGTTATTGATCCACTCTTATATAGCCTAGAATTTTTCTAGAGTTGTTCATATATGGTGGGACTCATTTGGTGATGGATTAATTAGATTAATCTTTGTGAAAATTGGATTAAAGCATGATTTTTGGGCCAATTTCGTTTTCTGTTCTGATATGGAAAAGTTTCTATTTTGGGGATGAAATTGTTATCTTTTGAATATTTTGGATGTGTTTTGGGAGTTGGCACAATTGCCGGAAATTGTTTCCGACTTGAAATAAGCGAAAACGGCCAAAAACGGCGTTACCGGGTGGATTTCGAGCCAATCGGGTGACGATCACTGTTTGGGGAGCCCATGAACTGCCCCGACACTATTGTATCTGACCTGGGCGGTTTCCATAAGTGTCGGGTAGTCGGTTCGGTCAAAAATGCGTTTTTGGCCATTTTGCGGAAAAACTGTTTTCGTGAAAGTTTTGCGAAGTTTCAACATTATTTGTCTATATTTGATATTGAATAAATAGGTTTAGGTAAAATATGAATAAATTATTCATATTAGATATTGAATAATTTATTTGGTATTTTGAAAAAGTTTTAAAATACGATTTCGCCCGAACCCGCGCTTCCGCTGCGCCCCATCACCCAAAACCCCAACAATATGTATGTCATAAAATCAAAGATTTATGACATTTATACGTCATAAATTTATGATATTTATGTGACAATTTAAAACCGTCATAAATTTATGACACATAAAAAAAATGTCATAAAAATGATGACACGATGATCTATGATAGTTTGAAAACTGTCATAAAATACCGTTTATGACAGTTTTAAATCGTCATAAAATAGAGAATTTCTAGTAGTGCGGGAAACTTATTTTATTATTCTTTATTAATATTAGGATAAACATTCTGCTCGCTTAGTTAAACATCCATTTCTTTTTCTATCTTATCTTTTTTTTTCTTTGACTTCAGGCATCATGAACGACCAACAGCCTGAACCACTGAGCGTAGTAGCGTCAATTCCAATTCAGGACAAGACAATACCAATAATAGATGGACTTATATCATGTATTGTCTCACCTCATCTTCAGGCCAACACGTGGGACATCAGAACCTATATCCTAATGATACAACAATCAGTGCAGCTTGAGGGTAGCCCGAATGATAATCTCAATGCCCACGCACGCAACTTCCTGGAAATCTATAGTATTTTCAATTTCAACAGAGGGGTATAAGAAGTAGTTCGCTTGCGAGTATTTCCATACTCCTTGAAGGAAAGAGCGAAGGGATGGCTTCAGTCACTACTAGCAGGATCAATCACTACATGGGCAGACTTGGCCACAAGTTTCCTCGCCAAGCACTTTCCTTCCACAAGAACAAGAAAGTTTCATAAAGAAATCATGTCATTCATGGAATATGATTCAAAGCATTTATAAGAGGAATAAGAGAGATACACAGACCTGTTGTGAAAATACCCCCACCATGAGATTACGAAATGGCTGCAGGTCCAAACTTTCTACAATGGACTCACTATAGATGCAGCTGCTAGGGGTGCGCTAATGGCCAAAGATGAGAATGTAGCTTGAGACATATTGGAAGAGATGGCCAATACAACACATTGTGGCCAACAGAGAGAATTATCCATCTACGAGTAGCAGGAGTCTATGAGGTTGGGCCAAACAAAACAATGAATGATCATTTAGAGCGAATTTGTAAATGCCTGGAAGTCCTGAGTATACAGTGTTAGGGTTGATGCTCAGAGCACCAATTCTCTTATGTATTTCCCTGTAAATACTTATGTAAATATTTTATTATGAATAAAATAAACACTTATTATATAACATATCTTAATATATGGTAAAGACGTAACCTTAGAATGATTATTTATGATACAGTTGTAAAAATATCGCAACTGACATTGAGTTGTATCGTAACAATATCATTTCTTTAACCGTTCTTGGTCAAAGTTTAC
Source organism: Zanthoxylum bungeanum (assembly GCA_019454045.1). NCBI lineage: Eukaryota > Viridiplantae > Streptophyta > Magnoliopsida > Sapindales > Rutaceae > Zanthoxylum > Zanthoxylum bungeanum. The sequence continues at coordinate 94,455 of SKCR01033664.1, read as the reverse complement.
ATTATTTGGTCAGTAAGTCAACCCGTTGAGACCGGTACATGTCGTATACTGGAATCTTGGATTCCAATGGTTGATTCTCAATAAACCATGAGTCTTGGAGACTCGTATAGACATATAGGTGTTTATATCAGATAAACACTGAACGAATCATCGAAAATTCCTAATGGATGCTACACCAACATCAAGAAGAATCTTCTCGGGTTGAGTAGCATATTGATTCTTTGACTTGAGATACCACTGTGGATATATGAGATATCCTCCACACTTTGATGGCAGTCATGTCACCGACCTATTTAGGTCAGACCTGCGCCTGTCCATTGGGTGTGGACTGATCCTTATGATATCTTGTGTGTTTCAAGATAGAATTCGCCAGCTCTGTGTACATAGCATAGATACTAAATATTGAATTAGTAATCTGTTAAATCCATGGGCTTGTTATACACTGTAAAGTGAGTTCTAAGTGTTATTAAGAGATTGCTAATAGAAACATCGACGTGATTAAATCTATAGAGATTTGACGTTTATATCTATATCTTTGGACTAATCTGGATACATGTGATGAAGGGATTATATGTATGCAATAACCTCAACCTGCATGGTTCAGTGAGTTTATTCGTGTGCGTCATAATTTACAGATGGGTAGATTATGAACACGAAATTGGATTTCGTGACGGATATTCCTGAACCTAGAGAGTCTCACTAATGAAATATACTCGTAGAGCACTAGTGTAACGATCGGTAATCTCGACTACTGTTACGTTATGAGGAAAGTTTCATATAACATAAATTATGTATGTACACATATATACTCATGAAGTGACCTTGGGGACAATTGATATATTCCTCGAAGTTCTGATATGAAATTGTATAATGTTTCGCTCCGGACAGCCCATGGTATTTGCGCCATAACTTTCTCATAAGAACTCTAATTTTTATGAATTTTATATCACCGGAAATCTGAGATCGAGATCTATAACGTCCGCGTTGAATATTTCTCCAAATTCGAACCAAAAACGAGCTTAAATTACAGATATAAAATTCAAATAAATAGTATCAGAGGGTCATTCTAGTAAATTCTCAAAGTTTCTCCCAATATCTAAAACCTTCTAATTTCAAATGGCCAAGTATAAAAGGGGAATACTATTCATATATCCCTACAAAAATTCAAAAAGAGAAAGGAGAAAATGTGGTAGGAGAAGGAGAAGAAGAAGAGAAGAAGAAGAAGAAGATATGAAAAAGAAGAAAGATAGAGAAGGGAAGAAGAAGCAAAGAAGAGGCATGGCATCCATGAGAGACTTGTAGGATGGTGGAATCCAAAAAAATGAGGTAAGGTCACTTGACCCAAATCTTTGATGGAGAAGTTTTGTTGATTTAATGATATATGAATGTTAGGATCACATTAGGCATTGTATTTAGTGACATATGAGCATGGAAATTGATTGTGTTGAGTAAGAACCAAATACTTGGAAATCTTAAAGTATTGATTTAATTGGGGGTTATGAGATTAAAGAATTGTTTGATGATAAAATGGTAGTTTAGAATATATGAAGTTGATGTAATGAGATGGATTGTGTATTGGATTTAGTATGAAAGCATTGGTGATGCATTTGGGTAGAATAAATTTTAAGAAGCAAGTTTAGAAACCTGGAAAATAGGTGCGTGGCGCGATGCCCAAGGGGTCTGCGTCACGACGCGTATTGGAAAATTAATGCAGAATCATTTCTAGTTTGTCAGTTTCGCGACGCGTAAAAACTTGTGTCGCGACGCGACCTGGAAATTTTCATGTATCCCTTTCTGGAATGGTGCACGTCGCGACGCGCAAGGTTTTGTATCGTGATGCGAAGACAAGAATTTCCCCAAAATATTTTTAATTCATTCCAGATCCACACTAACGTGTTAGAGGCCACCCTAAGGGTCTCGTATCAGCTCGTATACATACAATACACCATAATATACGTATGTCACATTTGGAAGCGATAGCAAGTACTTAAATTGATAAAATTAGCTTAATTCTGTAGTATATTCCTCAGTTCATTTTCTAATCAGAATTATCAATTATAGATCATCGCAGGAACCATAGTTTTCTTCAATAGAGTAAATGATGCCAACTAGATTCTAAACCGGTGAATGGACACTCTCTTTCTAAATTGATTTTTCTTTGTATTTTTTTAAGGACATACTTTTTTTCTTCACATAGGGCGTTAGCCAGAATTTTATTACAGATGATTTTCAGATAATGATGTTTTAGAAAGATTGACTTTAATAGCATGAGATTTGAGATTTTTCGAGGCATGAGGGAAAAACCCACCTCAGTATGCAACTTGATTCAGATATGGAATTGACGGAGAGCACATGTACACATGTAGATGACTAGGGGGACTTCGATACGTAACGCCCCCAGATCCTCCCCAACGTGGCATGCGCATTGCGACGCGCCGACCAAATTTTGCCTATAAATTGAAGCATCCAGTAGAAGAAATTTTCATACTTTTCTTTCCGACTTCTATATAGATTTTGGAAGAAAGTGTCTTCTGTGTTTATTTTTATTTAAGCTTTCCGTAATTTTTTTTTCTTTCAATAATAAAATTATGAGTATGTTTAATTACAAAATGAGTAGCTAATTTCTTTTTGCTGGGGTAATATGTGAAGCTTTTATAATGAAAACTTAGATAAATCTCGCCTAAATTATAATAAATAAATTATAATCTAATGATTAAAACTTGATTTAGATATAGATTAATTATTGACAAAATTGGCTACCGCCTATATGGCTGGTTTTATCTTGCTACCGCATACATGGCTGGTTTTATCTTGCTACCGCCTATATGGATGGATTTATACGATTTTGGCATAATTGAGTACCTTGGCGGGAATTGTTATAGACAAATTGTATCACCGCCTATATGGCTGGTTTTATACGATTTTGGCATCTTAGTACCTTGGCATGACTAGTTATCGACATAAATGACCACCACCTTTATAGTTGGTTCTATATATTGGCATAATTAATTCCTGAGATAAATTAATTTGGTAACAAAGACAATTTATATATTATAATTAAGCGAGATTTGTAGATTTGAAATATTAAAAGTGGATCCCCTAACTCCAACATTTCATTTTATTACTGCATTTTCACTTAAGAGTTTCCAACAACTTCAACAAATCAAATTTTTTTTCCTTTTCACTCTACTTATCAATCTATTTTACTAAATCTATTCCCTATGGATCGACCCCGAACTTACCGGGTTATTTTATTACTTCGACACTCTTATAATTGGGAGTAAAAGACCAATTTTGAGCGTGTCAAGTTTTTGGCGCCGTTGTCAGGGAATCATTACTTAGTAGATAGAATAATTTTTTTCTCTTTTTCCTTTATTTTATTTTGTCATTAATTTCCTTTTTGTAAATATTATTTTTATTTTTTGTTTAGGTTGCATGAGACACTGATCTCGATCATCCAGCAGAAGACTAAATAGAGAATCTCCATCACCTTCATCATTCGTCAAAATGGCCGAGAACCAAATTGAAAATCCAGTTGGAAATCCACATGCCCGAGTTGAAAACTCAGTTAATTAGGAAGAAAACGAGTCTCAGCACAAAGATCCTAATCATCATAGGACACTCAGACAATTCATGAATCCCACTAGGACATGATCGCCATCTTGCATTATTTTTCCTCCATATGCAACATATTTCAATTTTAAATCAAGTATCATCCATCTTTTACCCACATTCTACGGTCTAGAATCAGAGAATCCTTATCAGCACTTAAGGGAATTTGAAGAGGTATGTAACACTTACACATACCAAAATTGTAGCATGAATATAATTCGTTTAAAGTTTTTTCCTTTTTCTTTAAAGGATAAAGCTAAAATTTAGCTATAAAACCTTAGGTCGGGATCTATTAGAACATGGGATTATTTACAAGAATAATTTCTTAAAAAGTTCTTTCCCCATCATAGAACAAATTCCTTTAAGAGAAGAATCACAACCTTCACACAAGAGTCAGGGGAAACACTTTACCAATGTTGGGAGAGGTTTAAAGAGATGTTAAATATTTTTCCACATCACGGGTTTGAAACATGGAGGTGGTTGCCTATTTCTACGAGGGGTTAACACACCAAGGTAGACAAGTAGTGGAGATGATGTGTAATGGTGAGTTTAGGGACAGAGATCCCTAAGATGCACTAGATTACCTAGAACACATAGCAGAGAATGCACAACAATGGGACATAGTTGACACCTATAAGTCGTCTGTAAAACCACAGCCATCTGGTAGAGGTATGTTTAACCTTAGGGAAGACCGTGACCTTGCTGCCAAGTATGCATCTCTATCTAAAAAAATTAAGGCTTTAGAAGCAGGAAAGAGTGATCATGTTAATTCAGTTCAGGAAGTCATATGTCAAATCTGTAATTCTAATGAATATGTCACACAAGTTTTCCCATCTTCGCCAGCCCTGCAAGAATGTCTCTATGACCAAGTCAGTTCCATAAATACATTCAATAGACCAAATCCAAACCCATACTCACAAACCTATAATTCTTGTTGGATAAACCATACAAACTTCAATTGGAGGAATGATAACCAAACACAACCTCCCCAGGTTCACAAGAATTTTTGAAATTCCCAGAATTATGCACCATATATCCCACCACCTAGGACAACTATTGATGATACCTTGAATGCATTCATGGAAAAACAGGAAGCCATCAATAACCAAAATGCACAAACGATGAATGATTTAAGAGAAACTTTTGCTAAAATTACATCTGCATTAACGATTAATGAGAAAGGAAAGTTTCCTGCACAACCACAGTGAAATCCCAAGAGTCATTTAAATTCTCACAAGGATAGATATGGAAATCAACACTTAGGCCAAGTCAAATCTGTTATTACTCTTCGTAGTGGTAAAGACATCCACAGACCTATTCTTGAACCTCGCAAAGCTGAGAATAAAACAGATTTAGAGGGTAAGGAAGGGGTTGATGAACCATTACCCGTCGTTGATAATAATAATTTGTCACATACATCTCCATTCCCTCAAGCATTAAAAACAAAGAAATTGAACCATTCCCTAGAAATTTATGAAATATTCAAATATGTAAAGGTTAATATTCCTTTGTTAGATGCCATCCAATAGATACCATCTTATGCCAAATTTCTGAAATATCTATGCACCGTTAAAAGAAGACATCAGGTAAGAAAGAAAGCTTTTCTAGCTGAATATAAGTTCCATTCTTTTAACCAATATTGCATTAAAATACAAAGACCTTGGTTGTCCAACTATTTCTTATATTATTGGAAATCAAAACATTGAACATGTTTTGCTTGATCTTGGAGCTAGTGTAAATTTACTTTCATTTTCGATTTACCAACAACTAAATATTGGTGAGATGAAACCAACCTCAACCACTATTTTACTTGTCGATAGATCAGTTAAAGTACCAAAAGGAATTGTGGAAGATGTGTTATTATAAGTCGATAAATTCATATATCTTTCGGATTTTATTATTTTAGAAACACAACCTGTGACAAATAGTTACAAACCAATCACTGTAATACTTGGTCGCCCATTTTTAGCAACAACTAACGCTTTAATTAATTGCATGAATGGAATCATGAATCTATCTTTTGGCAACATGTCATTAGAGCTGAATATTTTTAACATGTGCAAACAACCATATGATCAGGATAATGAAAACGAAAGCATAGAATCAATTGAACCTATTTTGGATGAGCATATTAAGGGGAGTTGATATGATCCCATCGAATTTTATACTGCTAATTTTGTTGAGTCAAGAGTGCAAATAGATTCGGATATTACTAATAATTTACTACTTGACTCTACGCAGGTATTGGAAGACAATGGAGATATACAAAATTTGGAAGAACTGGGAATACTGGAAGAAGGAGAACATGAAGAAGCACCCAATTTTGAGTTAAAAGCCTTGCCAGGATGACTGAAATATGCATTTCTAGAAGATAATCAAACTTACCATGTGGTAATTTCTTCTCTTTTTACAAGCGATCAAGAAGGTAAACTTTTAAATGTGTTGAAATAACATAAGCTGACGATTAGATGGACTTTAAAAGAAATAAAAGGTATTGATCCATTAATATGCACACACCGAATACATTTAGAAGATAATGCTAGGACATATCATCAACCCCAAAGAAGATTAAACCATCACATGAAAGAAGTAGTAAAAACAGAGGTCCTTAAACTTCGTGATGTAGGCATTATCTACCCTATCTCTGATAGTAAGTGGGTAAGTCCTACATAAGTTGTACCCAAAATTATGGAACTACTCTTGTAAAAAATGATAAAAGAGAATTAATCCCAACTCGCATTTCATCTAATTGGCGCATGTGCATTGATTATAGAAAACTAAATGACGCAACTAGAAAAGATCATTTTCATTTACCATTTCTTGATCAAATTTTGGAAAGAGTAGCTGTACATCCATACTATTGTTTTCTTGATGGTTACTCAGGTTATTATCAGATTTCCATTGCTTTAGAAGACCAGGAAAAGACCACATTCACATGCCCCTTTGGAACATTTACATTTAGAAAAATGTCTTTTGGACTTTGTAATGCACCTGCAACATTCCAACGATGCATGTTAAGCATATTTAGTGACATGGTTGAACACTGTCTAGAGGTCTTTATGGATGATATAACTGTTTTTAGGAATTCATTTGATAATTGCTTGAATAATCTGGAAAATATTTTGAAAAGATGTGAAGAAAAAAAGGAATTGTGTTAAATTGGGAAAATGCCATTTCATGACTAATTCAGGTTTTATTTTGAGACACGTTGTGTCGTCTAAAGGTATTGAGGTTGACAAGGAAAAAATAGAGGTAATTTCTAAATTATCATCACCAAAAACAGTCAGAGAAATTCATTCTTTTTTAGGACATGCAAGATTTTATAGGAGGTTCATTAAAAACTTTATTACCATATCCAGACCCTTATGTAACCTCATATTAAAAGATGCAACATTTGAATGGACAGAAGAATGTCAAAAATCATTCGAAAAAATTATCAGTCTTTTGACTTCTGCTTCTATTATGCAATCCTCTGATTGGTCCTTGCCTTTTGAGCAAATGTGTATAGTGCTAGGACAGAGAAATGAAGGTACGCTGCATGTAATATATTACACAAATAGAACTTTAAACAATGCACAAATGAATTACACAACCACATAAAAAGAACTATTTGCTGTAATATTTGCATTGGATAAATTTCGATCATATTTAATCTGTTCTTCAACCGTTGTTTACTCTGATCATGCTGCTGTTAGATATTTGATATCTAAACAGGATGCTAATCCAAGATTAATACGGTGGATTTCGCTGCTTCAAGAATTCAATCTCACAATCAAAGACAAGCTAGGGGCATAGAACGTAGTTGCAGATCATTTATCGAGACTCACAAATGAGTCATTAATTGATACAACTCTCATCAATGATTCTATTCCCGATGAATTTTTATTCTCTGTAAACACAATGCCTTGGTATGCTAATATTGTCAATTTTCTTGCAACAGGAAAAATACCTCCAGACTGGAGCCAATGAGATAAGAGGAAATTTTTGACTGAAGTCAAAAGATTCTACTGGGATGATCCATATCTGTTTAAATGCTGCCCTGATCAGATTTTAAAATGATGCATACCGAACAATGAGATAAGTGGTGTTATTCAGTTTTGTCATTCAGAAGCATGTGGAGGTCATTTTTCATCTAAGAAAATCACTGCAAAAATCTTACAGTGTGGATTTTATTGGCCCTCCATTTTTAAATATACACACACTTTTTGCAAAACTTGCGAAATATGTCAAAGTTGGGATCCATTTCAAAAAGAAACATAATGCCTTTAAATCTCATCATTGTCGTCGAAATCTTTGATTGTTGGGGGATAGATTTCGTGGGCCCATTTCCACCATCATTTGGATTTTTATATATTTTAGTTGTAGTTGATTATGTCTCAAAATGGGTCGAGGCAATTCCTTGTCGGAACAATGATCACACAACTGTGATCAAGTTCTTAAAAAAAAAATATGTTGAGTCGATTTGGAATCCCTCGGGTCATGATTGGTGATAATCACACACTTAACGCAAGCGCATGTATCGCTCAAGTAGTATAAATATATCAATCTCACGAGGACTTAATTTCCACTGTTGTTATTGTTGGATAATATGACCCATAGCGTCACTATTTGTACATATCATGGTGTTGTTGTATAAATTAACTATGTGACAAGGAAATTGCACTCTCATCGTTTGTGATTAGATCACCATAGATATATAAATGAAGAGAGGTCCATATGATTAGTTCCTGGATTGAGAATGATATGAGACAGTATCAGTCCACGAAGGATTAATCATTAAATATCCCTAGCCGGAGTATTATCGAGATAGGACATCGATAATGCGGAATAAGCTAGTATTGCACTTGTGCGCGTTGTGAGGGCACAACGGCATAGTTCTCATATATTTAAGTATTGGATACTTATGCAAGTGCGATAGGAGGTTGTGTTTCACCGATGGTACGGGAAACAGCTTCGCTCTGGATAGACCCCTCGGAATCCCATTGGTATTATGACTATGTGTCTATGGGAGGCCGAAATCAGGGTAGGTGTGTATGGTCTTAACCTGAGACTTACATCGCTAATACTTGCGACAATCGGTAGACTTTGGTCTTGGTGGTACAAGGCTTTAACCGGTTCTGCGTACACCACTTCTGGGTTTATCAGAAAGTCGTAGAGTATTGGGTGTGATGTCAAGACGGAAGTATCACTCCAGTCATAGTGGAGATGATGTCACGTAGGATACGGTACTAGTGCTCTTGAGTGTTGCGCAACCAATCGGGATATTGTGACCAGGTCATGAATATCCGATTATAGAGACTATGTTACCAGACATCCGACATGTGCTTCGGACGGGGCAGACACTTATCCAGCCCCAGCCCTAGCACGTGACTATCCGATACTGGGCCAATATACACAATACAATTGGTATACTACGCTTGATATAGATCTTAAATATTCTTATAAGAATATGTCCGGAGAATTGGAAAGACTTGGTGCTTTGCTAGAAGCCAACCTTGTCTAGTAAATCGGTAAAACGTAGTACTTGGTACTTACGTGTTCGGATAGTCCGACGACCGATTTGACTGCCAACATATCCGGGGATCTCATGGGTCGCTTCCCAAAGATTCACCGATGACGTATGACTCGCACTTATATTAATCTGGGATTAATATGATGAGAGAGAGAATTAATCTGGGATTAATTTCGGAGACACTTTATCTAGGATAAAATATCGATTAAAGAGAGAGAAACATTAATTTGGAATTAATCGAGGAATTAATATATTTGATATATTAATCGAAATTGGATTTCGACGCGGAATTAAAATTAGATTTTAATTCGGGCGAGCGAATTAATTTAGAATTAATTCGTTAGTGACGTGAATAGTGATTTCGCTAGGCGTAATCATTTAATTACGACGCGACGGAAAATTCGTTAATTTAGAATTAGCAAATCCGAGCCCGAGAATATTTATGAGCGCATTCGTATTTCGAATTCGAGAGCGGCTCGTCAAATCAAGCGTCAAATCATTAGTCGCATCAAGCGTCAAATCACTTGTCACTTTGAGTGATGTGACTTGACAACTTGATTGATGTGACTTGATATGATAAAGTGATGTGTGTGGTTGGGAATTAAACCCAAATGTGTGTGAAATGAATTTCAAATGAAATTCAAATGCATTTGATGCATAAAGTTCCACCAAAACCGTATACACTAATCACTCCATTTTCCCTCCTCTCTCTCCTCTTCTTCTTCCTCTCCATCATCACGCCATTTCCATTTTCTTGAGGCAGTGAACTGCCGTGAGACATAAAGGAAATTAATGGTGAAGCAAGTGCGTTTTTGATGCAAAAACGAGAGTGCTAGCACACTCCGGGATCATGCCAAGGTGATAGGGTAGTGAACCCATGAGCCGGGAAGCCAAATAATGAAGCTTGGAGCTTCAAATCTTGAAGACAAGGGGCGAAATTCACTATTTACAGCAGCCCACTGCCTTGCAAAAGTGAGCAGAATTTCGAATCTTGTTGCCCAAATCGTCGCTCAACCGCTCGATGTAAGTATTTCGCACTTCCGTCGTTGTGTTCACTTATGATTCATGCTTGAGTTTTGATCTTGGGACCTATAGAAACTCTAACAGTTATTAATTATTGATGTTAAATGTTTACAGGTATCTAATTGAGGTGAGAAGGGAATGATTGCTTGATTGGTTGGTTGAATGTGGATTTGCTAAATAAATAAATAAATAAAAATATAAAATGAAACAAAGGAAATTAATAATAAAGAAAACATAAATCTAGGGTTGTGATTCCACACAATATTATTCTAATGATGAATTGATTTTCATATATATGTGTAATAAATTAGTTTGTTAACCTGGAACAAGAAAATATGCAAAAGCCACTTCTGATGGTCAGATGCAAACACCCAAAGTAACCCAATTAACTATATTCCTATGTTAACCAAGTTACCCGAATTCATTAAGTTCAAGTTCCAATTGTAGTTACCCACGCCCGACAGGTATATGTCTATCCTGGAAGGAAATCTACTCTAAGGGAAATCTACCATAAGGTGAAATCGTGAGCTATTGAATCTAAGGCTGAAACCTAATCTCTTTTCCAAGTTCATTTTAAGTTTACCACATCAATCTTATCGGTGATCAGACAACAAGAGGCATTAAGGATAAGATTCAATAAACAAGCCAAAGTATCACACATAATATAATTAAATCAATTATTAAACTCATGAATATTGTGCTTCATCACTTTCCTAGATTAAAAATAAAGTGTTGGGGTTAGGGGATCCACCTTTACTAATTCGAATCTAGAAATCTCCCTTATTATAATATATAAATTTGCATTATATTACCAACCGACTGTTGGGGTTTTGGGTGATGGGCGCAGCGGAAGCGCGGGTTCGGGCGAAATCATATTTTAAAACTTTTTCAAAATACCAAATAAATTATTCAATATCTAATATGAATAATTTATTCATATTTCACCTAAAACTATTTATTCAATATCAAATATTAACATAAATTAGGTTGAAAATTCGTGAAACTTTTACGAAAACCGATTTTCCACAAAATGGCCTAAAACGTGTTTTTGACCAAATCGACTACTTGACACTTATGGAAACTGCCCAGGTCAGATCCAATAGTGTCGTGGAATTTCATGGGCTGACCAAACAGTGACGGATTCACTGTTTGGACAGCCGTCACCCGGTTGGCTCAAAATCCACCCAGTAACGCCATTTTTGGCCATTTTCTCTTATTTCAAGTCGGAAACAATTTCCGATAATTATTCCAACTCCCAAAACACATCCATTACATTCATATGACATCAAATTCATCACAAAATTTCCAGTTTCATTAGATCTCATCCAGAAGCCAAAAATTACAAATTTCATGCTTTAAATCCAAATTTTCAAGATTAAATAAATTAATCAAGACACCAACCAAAGTCACCAAATATGAACAACCCAAGAACAATTCTAGGTGCCATAAGAGTGGTCACAACACTCTAGAGTAGCAACTTATCAAAAATTGATTAATTTGGAAACTAATTACACTAATTACTTCCAAATACACTTCACATATGCAATTCACTTCCATCTCCATCAACCACAAACAAAAGCCCCAAAAATTCAGAATCAAAAGAACCCTAGAACCCTCTAACAACTCAAGAAACAAGAAACTAAATTTCCAAGCTTAGGGTTATGGTAGTTTACCTTTAATCCTCCAATTCCTTAGCTTTTTTTCTTGAATTTTCCTTTGATTCTTCATGGATTCATCAAGCAAAGTTGAAACCCATTTTTTGGAAAGCTTGGACGTTCATGGTAGAGTGTTGATGACAAAGAAAACAATTTTCTCTTTCTAATTTATACAAAAAACGAAATTTGGCTTGGAGGGTATTTTTATCTTTTTCAATTTTTAATCAAATTAAAAGCATTTACACTTTATATTATCTAATCAAATTATGACATAATAAAGTGTAATTAAATCCATGCCATGTGCACCAATAATAACTAGACAAATTCCATTACATTAATGGAAAAAGATTATTAATTAATAATTTAATTATTTAACAATTAAATATCCAAATAATTAATTATTGTAATTATTATTATATATGTATTTTTATTTACAATAAATAACAAATAAATATATTTATGACATGTGTCAAAATCTCATTTGACGAACAATTAATGGGTATCTAATCGTATTATGTATCAAATACAAATGCACAATAATTATTATCGGACAAAATCTCATAATGCATGTGTTATCGTTTAACCAATTAAACGATCTGAATTAACTCATTTAATCCGATGAAGTATTATGAATAATCTGTATTATTCATATCGCGTTACCAGAGTACTCAACGAGTACACTTCATATTGTGGGACTCTCTAAGTTTAGGTTTATCCGTCACGAAATCCAATTTCGTGTCCATAATCCACCCACTCATGGATTATGACGACCACGGATAATCTCGCTAAACTATGCAAACCGAGGTCATTGCATATGGTCGGAGCACCAATTCTCGTTTGTATTTCTTTGAGAATACTACAGTAAAACGTTATTATTATGAATAATATAAGCAGTTTCTGTAATATAATATATCTTTTAATATGGTAAAGACGTAATGACTGAAAGTGTCCTAGACATGCCACGGGATCTCTAAGCGTGATTCGTGTGTGAATAAAATCAAAAATAAGTTGCGGAGGACTTACATTGATCGGCTTGAGTTCAAAACTTTTATGGATGTTGAAGTTTCCAAGCTCATAGGTGAGTATCCCAATCACTTTTAAATGACTCACATATATGCTAGCAAGAACAAATGGAACAAATTTTATCTCCCAAGAAGAAACAAATTTACCCAAGAGAGAGTTAAGGCCAATCGGCCAAAGAAGATCAAAAGCGAATGTCAGTTCGGCCGATCTTCAAAAGCAAAGGCTAGATGGCTTTTGGCCAAAACTTCAAAAGCATAAGGCCATTTTGCCGATTCTTCAAAAGCAGCCATGGGCAATCGGCCAATGGAAAAAAATCAGAAGCCATTAGCTTTTGCTTTTCGGCTAATTCCATTTTCTTTCTAAAAGAAGAGCAAAAGAAAGTAATAATTGCTTACTGCCAAGGACAAAGAGAAATTATATGGCCACTTGCTTTTTACTTTCTAAAAGAAAAGCAATTAATGCTTTTGGTCAAATAAAATCTTCAGAGGCCAATTCGGCCATGATTAAATTTTAAGGCCGTTCGGCCAAAAAGAAAGGGAGAGAGATATTAATTTCAAAAATTAAATGTGTTGAGTGTTTTTCAAGTTTCCATCAAAATTCATTATCCATATTTATCACCAAATGTGACTAATGATGTAAGTGAAGTGGGCCCCACTTTAAATTCAAAATTCAAGTGAGCTTGCTCAACACACTTCGGGCTCGGATTCGTTTAATCCGATTAAACGAATTTTCCGTCGCGGTATAATTAAATCCAATTTAATTAAATAATAATACCCAGTAAAATTATTACGGAAGTCGCTCGCGAATTAATTCCAAATTAATTCATTCGCTAAAATTAAAATCCAATTTAATTTCCCATTAAAATCCGATTTCAATTAATATATCTAATATATTATTTAGCCCAATTAAATAAATTAAATAGTAATATCTAATTCAACTATTAAATTTATTTTACCGATTAATTCCAAATTAATCGTGTTCTCTCCTCTCGACGAATTTAATCCCAGATAAATTCTTGCCGTAATTAATCTCAGATTAATTTTCTCTCTCTTAATTAATCCCAGATTAATATTGTTCGAGTCAAACATCATCGGTGAATCTTTAGAATGCGACCCAAGAGATCCATGGATATGTTGGCAGTAAATACGATTATCGGACTATCCGAATACGTGCGTACCCAGTACCACATTCCTACCGATTTACAAGACATGGTTGGCTTCTAGCAAAGCACCGTGCCTACCCAATTCTCCAGAAATATTCTTCTACGGAATACAAGATCTTTGTCGGGCGTAGTATACACAGTATTGCGCATTACGATCTAGTATCTGATGTCACATGCTAGGCCTGGGGCTATAGTTGTGTCTGCCCCGTACGAAGCATATATCAGATCACTAGCAACTAGTCTCTTTATTATCAGAAAGTCATGACCTAGTCATACTTCCCCGATGGCTATAGCACTTAGAGTACTAGTTCTATATCCCTGCGTGATCATCATCTCCATATGACTGAAGTGATACTTCCATCTTGACATCACACCCAATACACTACGATTCTCAGTATACCCAGAATAGGCATACACATAACATGTTAAAGCCACGGACGACCAAAACCAAAGTATATTGATTGTCGCAAGTATTAGCGATGCAAGTCTCAGGTTTAGACCAAATACACCTACCCTGATACGGATTCCCATAGACACATAGTCATACTAACAATAGGATTCCGAGGGGTCTATCCAGAGCGAAGCTGTTTCCGTACCATCGGTAAACAGAACCTCATATTACACTTGCATGAGTATCCAATACCCAAATATATGAGAACTATGCCGTTACGCTTCCATAACACGCACAAGTGTAATACGAGCATATTCCGCATTATCGATGTCCAGTCTCGATAATACTACGACTAGGGATATTTAATGATTAAACCTTAGTGGATTAATACTGTCTCATATCTTATTAATCTGGTACTAATCATATGGACTTTTATCTTTTATATATATCTAGGTAATCCAATTACAAATGATAAAAGAGCAATTTCCTTTGTCACATAGTTAATTTGTACAACAACACCATGTTATATACAAATAGTGATGCTATGGGTCATAATTATCCAACAATCTTCCACTTGGCCTATAGCCAATCACTCAAGTGTCTAACACCTGAACTATGTACGGGTCGCTCAAACTTATGCTGAGAAACAACTTTCGTCAGCAGATTTGCAAGTTTATCATCTGATGAGATTTATTCGATCATCACATCGCCACGATGTATGATCATACGAATCAGATGAAATTATTGAAGTGTATACTTGGATCATTGATGAGACCGCGGTTCTTTAGCCTATGTTGTAGTCCTGCCCAGCTGCTAACAGAACTACTCCTAATCCAATTAGGATTATAGAGAACTAAAATATTTCTTTTGTTGCCTCAGCTGCAGCAAAGTTCCGCTCTTGTTGTTTATTCGGCAACAGTATCTTGCTTGGAAGATTTTCAACTCACTGTTCCGTTGTTCAAACTATATATGTACCCTTATTGTGACTTACAATCGTTTTCTTCCATTTGGAAACTTACAACGGTGAACCCAGTCACTCTAAGTTCTCCTTCTCCATAGCTTAAGAAAGCATCATTGGTTCATCCAAGATACTCAATGATGTTCTTAATTTCAATCCATTGACCATCACCTGGATTGGCCTTATTGCGTCTACATATGCTCAAAGCTTATGAGACATCAGGTCACGTACATATCAAAACGTACGAACACTGAGAGAGTGTCAGCAGCTTTCTAGATCTATCACAGTAGATCTTTATTCCTAGAATAAAGCATGCTTCTCCCAGGTATTCAATGGAGAATTTTAATGAAAGCCAAGCTTTTACCGATTATTATGGGAATGTCATTGCTGAGAAGCAATACATCATAAATGTATAGGACAATCATTGTCAGTGCGCTCCCACTAACCTTCTTATATACACAAGAATTATCTTCGTTTTGAATAAAATCATATACCATTATGATCTCATCAAAACTTTGGTTCCAAGAACGCTATGTTTGCTTCAATACATAAATGGATCAATTTAACTTGCAAACCTTGTTTGCAGGTTTTGGCACTACAAAACCGTCAGGATGTTGCATACAAACATCCTCCAAAAGGTTTCCGTTAAGGAAAGCGGTTTTGGCATCCAACTGTCTTATTTCATAAACGAAATATACAGTTATAGCAAGCATTATCTTGTTGGGTTTTCTAGGTCAAACCAAGATCATATTAAGCTATGAAAAGTGTGAATACAACAAAGTAAAGATGCGGAAATACTCACTTTGATCGGCTTTTGGATGCGATGAACACAAAAATTTCTTCCTCCATGGATGACTCTCGGCCAAGCTCTTCTTTGTGTGCTCCAACCTCCAAGCTTTGTTTTGAGATTCCACGCTCATGAATGGGTTTCCCTATCACCTTTGTAAGACCCCTATGAGTGCTAGCTCTTGAGATTTTGAAACAAAATCATGAGGAAAATGAGCCATAGGCTCACGGTTTTAGGAGAGAAAATGAGGCCAATTTTCGGCCAAGGAGAGGAATGAGAGAGAGTTGTGTTTGTTTCTAAAACAAAACTAAAACTAATACCAAAGTGTCTACCAAATATTTGGTAAAAGCTTTTCCAAAAAGCTAAAATCAATTTTGGAGGCAAAATGACATTTATTGGCCACAACCACCAACATCATGAATAGTGACTGGTTGTCAATCACCAAAAGGTGACTTGACATCCATCACTAAAGTGAAAGGTGATGTGACGCGTGATATGACTTGTGGGCCCCACTTGATTCAAAATGCGAGTGGGCCCGCAACGCATCCCGGGCTCGGGTTCGCTAATTCCAAATTAACGAATTTTCCGTTACGACGTAATTAAATCAAATTTAATTAAATAATTATGCCTATCAAAATTACTATTCACGCCGCTAGCGAATTAATTCTAAATTAACTCGTTCGTCCGAATTAAAACCAATTTTAATTCCGCGTCGAAATCTAATTTCGTATAATATATCGAATATATTATTTTATCGATTAATTCCAAATTAATCGTTCTCTCTCTATAAATAGTTTTTATCCAAGACAAAATATCTCCGTAATTAATCCTAGATTAATTTTCTCTCTCTTATAATTAATCCCAGATTAATTATGTGCGAGTCATACGTCATCGGTGAATCTTCAGGAAGCGACCCATGAGATCCCCGGATATGTTGGCAGTAAATCCGGTCGTCGGACTATCCGAACACGTACGTACCTAGTACTATGTTTTTTTACCGATTTACAAGACATGGTTGGCTTCTAGCAAAGCACCGTGCCTACCCAATTCTCCAGAAATATTCTTAAAGGAATATGTAATCTATATCAGGCGTAGTATATATAGTATTGCGTATTGCGATCCAGTATCGGATGTCACATACAAGGCCTGGGGCTGGAATTGTGTCTGCCCCGTACGAAGCATATGTCGGATCTCTGGTAACTAATCTCTATAATCGGATAAGCATGACCTAGTCATACTATCCCGATAGCTTCAGCATACAAGAGTACCAGTTCCTTATCCTACGTGACCATCATCTCCATATGACTGAAGTGATACTTCCATCTCGACATCACACTCAATACACTACGATTCTCAATATACCAAGAAGAGGCGTACACATAACCTGTTAAAGCCCTGGATGACCAAAACCAAAGTATATTGATTGTCGCAAGTATTAGTGATGCAAGTCTCAGGTTAAGACCAAATACACCTACCCTGATTTGGACTTCCATAGACACATAGTCATACTACCAATGGAATTCCGAGGGGTATATCCCGAGCGAAGCTGTTTCCATACCATCGGTAAACACAACCTCCTATTACACTTGCCTGAGTATCCAATACCCAAATATATGAGAACTATGTCGTTATGCTCCCACAACGCACACAACTGCAATACTAGTCTATTACGCATTATCGATGTCCAATCTTGATAATACTACGACTAGGGATATTTTAATGATTAAACCTTAGTGGATTAATACTGTCTCATATCTTATTAATCCAGAACTAATCATATGGAATTTTATCATTTATGTATCTTGGTAATCCAATTACAAATGATAAAAGAGCAATTTCCTTTGTCACATAGTTAATTTGTACAACAACACCATGTTATGTACAAATAGTGATGTTATGGGTCATAATTGTCCAACAATCTCCCACTTGGCCTATAGCCAATCACTCAAGTGTCCTACACTTAAACCATGTACGAGTTCGCTCAAACTTCTACTGAGAAACTGCTTTCGTCAGTGGATTTGCAAAGTTATCATCTGATGTGATTTATTCGATCATCACATCGCCACAATGTATGATCCGAACGAATCAGATGAACAGTTGAAGTTTATACTTGGATCGTTGATGAGACCATTAATTCTTTAGCTTTATTCTGTATCCTAGCTCAGATGCTAACAGAACTACTCCTAATCTAATTAGGATTTTTTAGATCCAAAGTGCTTATATTGCTGCCTCAGCTGTAGCAATATTCCGTTTTTGTTGTTTATTCGGCAACAATATCTTGCTTGGAAGATTTCCAGCTCACTGTTCCGTTATTCAAACTATATAGTACCCTTATTCGACTTATAGTCGTTTTTATCGGTTAGGAAACTTGCAACAGTGAACCCAGTCACTTCAAGTTCTCATTCTCCATAGTATAAGAAAGCATCCTTAGTTCATCTAAGATACTTAAGGATATTCTTAACATCAATCCAGTGACCATCACATGGATTGGCCTGATTTTGACTCCATATACTCAAAGCATATGAGACACCAGGTCGCGTACATATATTTCAATGTACCAGTTCTCAGAGAATGCCAACAACCTTTAGATCTATCCCAGTAGATCCTTATTCCTAGAATAAAGGTTGTCTCTCCCAAGTATTCTATGGAGAATTTTTCATAAAAGCCAAGCTTTTACCGAGTTTATTGTGGGAATATCATTTCAAAGAAATGACATATCATCATTATTTAGGACAATCATTGTCAGTGCCCTCCCACTAACCTCCTTATATACCTCAAGAATCATTTTCGTTTTGAATTAAGTCATATATCATTATGATTACATCAAAACGCTGGTTCCAAGAATGCAATGCTTGTTTCAATCCATAAATGGATTGATTAACTTGCAAACCCTGTTTGCTTGTTTTGGTATGACAAAACCGTCAGGATATTGTAAACATCCTCCAAAAGGTTTCCGTTTAAGGAAAGCGTTTTTGACGTTCAGCTGCTACATTTCATAAATGTAACATGCAGAATTAGCAAGCATTATCCAAATGGATTTAACCATGGCAACGGGAAAAAGGTTTCATCGTAATCGACACAATGTTGATAACGATACCTTTTCACTACAAGCCTAGCTTTGTACGTTGGTATGTTGCCATCCATGTATGTCTTCCTTGAAGACACATATAGTACCAATAGGCACAATACCTTCCGGTACATCAACCAGTGTCCAAACTTGGTTGGTATACATGGAATCCGTTTTGGATTTCATGACACTTTGCCATGAAAGGAGTTGATATCTTGTTTCACTTCCTCATACGTAGTCAGTTTGTGTTCCTTAATAAGATTGACATCCTTACGAGGTGAGATCAGAAACCCATACCTCCCAGGTTGTTTTCTGACTCTCTCCGACTTACGCGGTTCTTGTGTATTCAAATATTGTGGTACAGTTTCATCCCTGATGAACTGTTTATGTTTCGTTAAGGATTCGGTGCCTGGAACAGTATTACTCATCGAGTTTTACTTTCCTCCCACTGACCACTGCATATAGGTATTCCTATTAGGAAAACCGCATGGAGAGCAACAATTATATTGTTCTCTTGTGAGTTGTATAAGTACTATACTTTGGTTTCCGTAGGATAACCTACAAATTAGGCACTTATCCGATTTGGGTTTCAGTTTGGTATCATCCAAACATATGCCTAGCATTCCCAAATCTTCAGGAATGAGAAAACCCGATTTCTTTCCTGTTCATATCTAATATGAAGTCTGTCTAACAGATTTTAATGGAACCTTATTCAAAATAAGTATTACACTGTTTAATGCATATCCTTAGAAGGAAAATGGTAGCTCAGAGCGACTCATGATTAACCTTACAATGTCCAACAAGGTTCGGTTTCTCAGTTTGGACACACCGTCAAATTGAGGTGTTCCGGGATGAGTCCACATTGAAAGAATACTATACTCTTTCAAGTAATTGAGAAACTTATTGCTTAAGTATTTTCCACCATGGTCTAACCGTGACGGTTTTAAACTTTAGCCGATCTGTCTGTCTACTTCATGTCGAAACTTTTTGAATTTATCAAAAGTTTCTGATTCGTGTTTCAAAAGAAACACATAACCATAACGCGATGCCACATCCGTAAAGGTTACGAAGTTTTCATATCCACCTCTAGCCTAGCTAGATATGGGCCCACTTACGTCACTATGAACGAGGGCTAATAGATCGGTGGCACTTACACTTTTACCAAGTAAAAAGTGTTTTAGGCACTTTGCCTATTAAACTAGATTCATAGACATCATTTGAATAGAATCAAATCCGTCCAAGTACCCACTCTTCGAAAGTGTGGATATATGAGTCTTGTTAATGTGTCCCAGATAACAATGCCATAAATAAATCTCATATGATTAATTCAGTTTGAGCTATTTGTTTGTCATGTCATATGTATGAGATTCATTTATATTCAAAATATCAATACTGTTATTCACATCTAATGTGTTTATCTCAATATCATCTTTATAAAATAAAACACTTTAGTGTTCTAGAATATAAAGGTATACCCGTAACGAGTTAAACTCTGATATAGAGATAATGTTTCTAGTCAAACTAGGTATATTATAACAGTTTCCTAATTTAAGTACACAACCGAATGGAAGTTCCTAAACTTAGGTTTCTACGGTTAAAACAGCGACTCTCGTCCTGTTTCCGACTCACAGATCAATCTCAACTGAAGTCAGTATCCTGCTAATCAGCAGATTCTGCACATCAGTACATATTTATGTACCACATCTAGTATCAAAAATCCAATTTTGAAACCAGTAGTGAATATGTTTATGACAAACATATTTGAAGTCGGAGCCTTGCCCGTCTTCACTTCCTTCATTTCTGCCTTATCCATACGGCAGTCACGCTTCAGTGACCCCGTTTGCCACAATTTAGGCAAACATCTTGGGATATGTCTTTTGTCTTTCTAGAAGACTGTGATGATTTTGCCTTTTCCCCTTTTAGAAGCTCTGGCTTTGCCTCCTAGAGCATAGCCATCAACTCTCCAAGAGTTTACTCTTGGTTCATAATGAACATGCCCCAGCTTTCGGGTAGAGACTATAAGATCAAATCTTTGGTAGTCTCGGCCACGTAGGTAATGCCCAGCTAACCTAGCTGATTGATGTCAGCAATCATCTATGACACCTAGTGATCGACAGATGTACCCTCTGGCATACACGAGCGAAAGATCTTCTTTTGCAATTTGTACTTCTAAGATTTAAGAATAAATCTATGAAGATCTTTAATTTCATCATCATGGTACAATGATCTAATCCTTAATTTTGATGACGGAATTAAAGTCTCATTACGGTAAACATAATGGATTGAGCACTAAAGTGATCTTCCAAAGATCATGTTCTACTATTTGCTCAACTTCGGGCTTAGGCCCGAGATGTTTCTCTATTAAATAAAGTAACTCCTCAGATCCCAGGACTATCCTGAGGTATTATTCCCAATTTGAAAATTAAAGCCGTTTAATGACATTTTCTCCTAGGATTATGTTTTAAACACTAATCTTTCAGTTATCTTGATTGCTATAGTCCAACTATCCAATCAACGATTTCAGGTACTATTTAATATAATGATTACTATAGTCTAACTATATAATCAACTATAATTTAATTATTTAAATTCAAATATATTGATTACTATAATCCAATTATATAATCAACTATAATTTGAAGTAGTTTGAATACAGTCCAACTGTTTAATTAAAACAACGATTAAATATTAGTCCAACTAATATATTTAATTATTTGTCGAAAAATTGAAATGAGCGCATATTGGCAAGTATCTAAACAAAATTGCAAATTTAATACTTGCCTCCCACTATTTTTCGGCGAGCCTCTAACCCTCTGTTGAGTACTCGGGAAACCTTGTTTCCTAATGGGCTAGGATCCCGTTAAATAACACACAACCTTGACTTTGGCCAACAAGCTGTATGATATTTAACTAGGTAGATCTCTAAGATCAATTGGATCTCATCCAATTCCTAGATCCAGTAGGTGGACATCCAAGTCCGAAAAATATATCTTATATATACCAATATATCCAATATATTGCCTAACCTTTTTCCTCTGAATCAATTAAGCCTTGGCTTTGGCACAACAAACTTAATGATTCCAGTTAAGCGGGACCCATTGACTTTGGAAAGCTTCGTAATTGATGTCGATGGACAAGAAGTGATATTGACTTTGGCCAACAAATCACAACTTGGACAAGACATGCGATATGGAACAAAGCCTTCATGATTCAAACACATCCGCGATGGACAAAGGTCTTGACTTTGGCCAACAAACCAGTGCCAATCTTGGATCTTGAGAATGAATCATTCAATGGAAGGAAAACGCTTAATATTTGTTGAGGGTTTTTCGCGTAATTGGCAACCAATTAATTATCTTTGATTAGGTCTCATCATACACCCTTAAACATGCATTCTAAAAGCATAATAAGGCGCGATAAATAAATTAATAATGATATGCGGATGGATATTTAAAACAACTTGTTCCTAGAACAAATCTCTCCATTTCCTCTCTCCCGCTAGCACAAATCTTACCTCTACCCAATTACATAACACTTCTAAAGAAACCTCATTTACATTGAGGGGAATAGGTGAGAAGAGAAATACAAAGAATCAAGAGGTAATAGGCTGGACACGCAGGTCCAATTTAATAAATTCTAAATGTATTACAACAATTTCCAAAATTGCCCTCACCCATCTAATATCCATCTGATATACATTATTCATACATCACATCCATGTATTCACACAAATCATGTTATCAATCAATCTAATCCAATTAATTAATCTGAAATTAATGACCATCCAATGTTCAAACAACGATTTGATTTGCGCGAGTCAAACTCGTTTTAAGAATAAGTACTCAAAGTACGAATTCTCGAATTATATTAAACTACAACATTAAATCCAATTTAATTTGTATTCAATACTAATTCTTTATTTAATTCCAAATTAAATCATTACACTTTATTAATGAGCCTTTAGGGACTTAGATTCTAAATCCAATCTTTACGGGTCTCAAATCCCAATTAACATCCAATGTCATTTTAATTAAAGTCCAATGGGCTTTCAATTAATTTATAAGGCATGGACTTTGGCAACCAAAGCCCAATAAGGAATCACCATTTGCCAAAAATCAATTTAGGCCCATTATGCCCAATTAAAATTTTAAAGGTCCATTATATTATATTTGGACTTTATGGATATGGTTTTGGGCCCAATTGGATCCAACCAATTAACCTAAACCAAACTTGGCCCAACCAAGCCCATTAAGCCCAAATACAATTTTATTAGCCCAATTCCAAATTTAGTCCAAATAATTAATTTCCAAAATTCCAAATTTCACAATTCAATTAATCTAAAGTGTATAGCCATAATTAATTAGTCAAATTAACATTTCCAAAATACTAATTTACTCAATTAATCATGTTAATCATCATCAACACATGTCCAACATTATTGAATCAAAAAATCAATTCATTTCCACGCTTCTTTGTTCACGGTAATTTGGGGATTTTTTGTCCGATTTCGATTTCAATCCAATTAAATCCAAAATCAACATTTCCCTAGTCTTTCAACTCATCCAATGATCAAAAAACAAAAAATTACCATGACATTAGGGCTTCTCAACTTTCGGCCAAGCCTACTAGTTTGGGGAAAATTAATCCAATTCAATTTTCATCAAATTGATCATGCATAAAACTATGTTATCATCATTCAAGCATACTCAATCAATCAATTTCATCAAATCATGCTCAAATCAATTTTACCCAAATTTTACCCTAATTAAATTTCATGCTTAATCAAGGCTCTGATACCATTGTTGGGTTTTCTAGGTCAAACCAAGATCATATTAAGCTATGAAAAGTGCGAATACAACAAAGTAAAGTTGCGGAAATACTCACTTTGATCGGCTTTTGGATGTGATGAACATAAAAATTTCTTCCTCCATGGATGACTCTCGGCCAAGCTCTTCTTTGTGTGCTCCAAGCTCCAAGCTTTTTTTTGAGATTCCATGCTCATGAATGGGTTTCCCTATCACATTTGTAAGACCCCTTTGAGTGCTAGCTCTTGAGATTTTGCAACAAAATCATGAAGAAAATGAGCCATAGGCTCACGGTTTTGGGAGAGAAAGCGAGGCCAATTTTCGGCCAAGGAGAGGAATGAGAGAGAGTTGTGTTTGTTTCTAAAACGAAACTAAAACTATTACCAAAGTCTCTACCAAAAATTTGGTAAAAGCTTTTCCAAAAAGCTAAAATCAATTTTGGAGGTAAAATGGCATTTATTGGCCACAACCACCAACATCATGAATAGTGACTGGTTGTCAATCACCAAAAGGTGACTTGACATCCATCACTAAAGTGATAGGTGATGTGACGGGTGATGTGACTTGTGGGACCCACTTGATTCAAAATGCGAGTGGGCCCGCAACACATCCCGGGCCGGGTTCGCTAATTCCAAATTAACGAATTTTCCGTTTCGATGTAATTAAATCAAATTTAATTAAATAATTATGCCTAGCAAAATTACTATTTACATCGCTAGCAAATTAATTCTAAATTATCTCGTTCGCCCGAATTAAAATACAATTTTAATTCCGCGTCGAAATCTAATTTCGTATAATATATCGAATATATTATTTTATCGATAAATTCCAAATTAATCGTTCTCTCTCTATAAATAGTATTTTATCCCAGATAAAATATCTCCGTAATTAATACTAGATTAATTCTCTCTCTCTTATAATTAATCCTATATTAATTATGTGCGAGTCATACGTCATCGGTGAATCTTCGGGAAGCGACCCATGAGATCCCCGAATATGTTGGCAGTAAATCCGGTCGTCGAACTATCTGAACACGTACGTACCTAGTACTACATTTTTTTATCGATTTACAAGACATGGTTGGCTTCTAGCAAAGCACCGTGCCTACCCAATTCTCCAGAAATATTCTTAAAGGAATATGTAATCTATATCAGGCGTAGTATATATAGTATTGCGTATTGCGATCCAGTATCGGATGTCACATGCAAGGCCTGGGGCTGGAATTGTGTCTGCCCCGTACAAAGCATATGTCGGATCTCTGGTAACTAGTCTCTATAATCGGATAAGCATGACCTAGTCATATTATCCCGATAGCTGTAGCATACAAGAGTACCAGTTCCTTATCCTACGTGACCATCATCTCCATATGACTGAAGTGATACTTCCATCTCGACATCACACCCAATACACTACAATTCTCAATATACCCAGAAGAGGCGTACACAGTACCTGTGAAAGCCATGGATGACTAAAACCAAAGTATACTGATTGTCGCAAGTATTAGCAATGCAAGTCTCAGGTTAAGACCAAATACACCTACCCTGATTCGGACTTCCATAGACACATAATCATACTACCAATGGAATTCCGAGGGGTCTATCCAGAGCGAAGCTGTTTCCATACCATCGGTAAACACAACCTCCTATTACACTTGCATGAGTATCCAATACCCAAATATATGAGAACTATGCCGTTATGCTCCCACAACGCACACAACTGCAATACTAGTCTATTACGCATTATCGATGTCCAATCTTGATAATACTACGACTAGGGATATTTTAATGATTAAACCTTAGTGGATTAATACTGTCTCATATCTTATTAATCCGGAACTAATCATATGGAATTTTATCATTTATGTATCTTGGTAATCCAATTACAAATGATAAAAGAGCAATTTCCTTTGTCACATAGTTAATTTGTACAACAACACCATGTTCTGTACAAATAGTGATGCTATGGGTCATAATTGTCCAACATATCCAAATGGATTTAATCATGGCAACGGGTATAAGGTTTCGTCGTAATCGACACTATGTCTTTGACAATACCCTTTCTGTACAAGCCTAGCTTTGTACATTTCATGTTGTCATCTATGTATGTCTTCCTTGAAGACTTATATAGTACCAATAGGCACAATGTCTTCTGGTACATCAACCAATATCCAAACTTGGTTGATATACATGGAATCTATTTCGGACTTTATGGCACTTTGCCATAAAAGGAGTCGATACCTTGTATCAATTCCTCATACGTAGCCAGTTAATTATCGTCAAAAAGATTAACATCTACATGAGGTGATATCAGAAACCCATACCTCCCAGGTTATTTTCTAACTCTCTCCAACCTACGCGGTTCTTGTGTATTCGAAGATTATTGGTACAGTATCATCCCTGATGAACTGTTGATGTTCCGTGAGGACTCGGTGCTTGGAATAGTATTACTCCCATTTTCATCGAGTTTGACTGTCCTCCCACTTACCACTGCATATCGGAGTTCCTTTTAGGAAAACCGCATGGAGAGCAACAATTACATTGTTCTCTTGTGAGTTGTATAAGTACTATACTTTGGTTTCTGTAGGACACAGAAATCGGCGACGCTGTTCCAGGCTCGCGGCCCGGTCGGGAGTACAGAGTAGCCCGCGAGGGAATAAACCGGAGAAATAAAATAGAGTCGCCACCCGGTGTGAACCGGGAAAATGATTTAACACCGCACTCACCCCTCGCAAGGGAATACCTCAAACCGTTGGGTTCGGAATGGTCCCTTACTTATGTCACTTGTAATGAACGGATTTGTGCAATTTTAACCAAGTCTACTCAACATACATTTGCAAAAGTAATCTACATCTAAGTTCATATACAGCCTAAATGTAAGTTTGTATGATTTAAAAGTAAACTCTCATAACGACAAACATACAATATCACACAATAAACATGTTGAATAAATAACGATCTAAACACAATGTAAATTAAATTCCTATTGCGAAAGGTAAATGACTAAATCATGCATAAAAAATAACGTACTAAAACTAAATCATACTGAAAATAAAAATAACCTCCTAACGGCCTAATCATGCTTAAATACAAGTTTGGATGAAATGAA
The DNA here is from genome assembly GCA_019454045.1 of Zanthoxylum bungeanum. Lineage (NCBI taxonomy): Eukaryota > Viridiplantae > Streptophyta > Magnoliopsida > Sapindales > Rutaceae > Zanthoxylum > Zanthoxylum bungeanum. Next base: position 67,355 of record SKCR01033664.1, on the reverse strand, counting down.
ATATGTGCATCTCTCAAGTGGTATGGGGCATTGTATCCCGAGTGCAAACCATAATACCGTCCATTCAGATTCGGCTACGGAATTTATGTCCGGGTTTCCATCCAATATACCACAAGAGGGAACACATATTCCATTCACCCGGAATCACATCATACACTAATTCACAATATTCATGCGAGATAAAGTGATGGAATAACTAAAAATAAATGATAATAAATAAAATGGGTGCCCTCAGGTCTAACCTTTTTAGTCACTTTTCGGGAGTGCGTTTCACGGTGCCGGAAGGGTTACTGTTCTCGCTGTTTTCTCAAGTTTGCTATTTTTGCTGTTTTGTCTGTTTTCACTCGCGATTTCCGGTCTATTTTTGGGCTAGTCTCGGGATGATTTTTGGGTAGTTTTCTGTCTTGGTTTCGGTTACTTTTATCACTGTTTCTTGGTGCAATTTTGCCACCATTTCGGGTGAAATTTAGGGATGGTTTCACGGTAGTTTATGGCTGTATTGTGCGTGACTTTGTTGGGCTGGTCAGGGGGTAATTTTCACGTGTGAATGAGCTGTGTTATTTGTCGGTTTGTGAAGGGTATAACGAGAGTGTTTTACGTGTGCATGGGTTTGTTGGATATGTTGCTGTCGGTTTGGGGTGCTACGTGGTCAGGTGAGGGTTTTTCGGCTTTGTGGCTCTTATTGTGTCGGTTGTTCATGTGACTGCTTGTGGTGCGTGGATTAAGCTGTTCCTTAGTGGCTTCGTGTTGTGTTGCCACGAGAGGAGAGATTGTGTGTATATGTTTGTAAGGTGGCGTGGGTGTATTCGTATTGTGAGGAGGGCTGGTTATTAGTGGCGTTTGATGTGTGCCTACGTGAGTGGTGGGGCTGGATGTCCTTACGTTAGTCTTAGGGTTGTGAGCTGAGTGGTGCCGTGACAGTGAGTTTGCGTTGAAGGGCTGCTGGAAGTGAGGGTTTGTGACGTTGAGTTGGGCTGCTGGCAGTGAGGGCTTGTGACGTTGAGTTGGTCTGTTGATCTGTTGTTGAAGGGGTCGGTGATGAGGGTTATATGGGAGGTACCGAGAGCTGAGAGAATGGAAGAGAGGGGCTGCATCCAGAGAGAAGTGATAAGCTATTTTAGGGTTTCATATTTTTGTACGTGAGTGGAGGAAGGTTGAAGCGTGAAGGTGTCCTGTTGAATGGGTTTGTAACGTGTATGCTGTGTGGCTTATGAAGGAGGCAGTGGCTTACTGGGAATGAGGGTGCTGAGTGACGAAGGTGGTTAAGGTGCGTGAAGCTAAGGCAATGTGAGGGGCTCTGCGTGGTGAATGGGCTGCCGTGAAGGGCTATTATTTGTGGTTTGGGGCTGAGTTGTTGTTTGATTAAGGATAGGCTGTGTTCGTTTATTGCGTGACTTTTAGGGCAGTGGCATTGAGTGAAGGGCAGTACGTGCAGTGGATTGAAGGGCTGTTCTGAAGGTTACATTGAAGTGAAGGTGGGAGCTGTTAAAGTCGGCGTGTGTGGTGTGGCTTCGAGAGAGAGTCTACTTTCGTTTGTGGTCTTCACGTGGTGGGCTGCATGGTGGGTTTTTGTGTGTGTTTTTGTTGAGAGTTGGAGAGTACTGGGCGAGAGAGTGAAGTAGAGAGAGTCAAGGGAGCAAGGGTTTCACGTGGATTCTGAGCCCCCAGAAGGGTTCATTTGGTTTCTCCTTTTATAATGGAGGGAGCTTAGGCCAATTAATGCTATTCGGTGGAGGGTTGGAGGGTTGGAGAGATAATTTATTCGAGAGGCAATGTGTTTAATGTGTGGGGTTTGGCTTTTGAAAAGAGATGGGGTGAGGCATGTGCCCTTGTTGAATTTGGACGTGAGGTGGTTAGGTTTTGTCTAATGGATGAGATGTGTTGTTTGGCTTTTAGTGTTTTGGAAAGTGGGGTGTGTCTTGTTTATTTAATGTTTGTTTTGTTTGTGGAGGATGGGTATTGATTTGTGTTATTTACGTGGGGTAGCATGTGGGTAGGGTTATTAAATTAATTTGTTGAATTTGTGTGAAGTGTTGTGAGTTAGGGTTTTGGTTTAAGGTTCGGCCCGGGAATAAAATTTTAAAACAGAGGCTTAACGAGCAAACCAGAGGACAAGCGAGCGAACTAAATCCAGCAATGCGTCAATTCTTGACTCTCCCCTTCCGACGTTCGTTTCTCACGACTTCCACGACATAAAAAGGTAGTGCCTCCGCTGGAGGCTCATTATCGGGACTTATATGCAAAAATGCAGTGCCTACAGTCGCCCCCACTTTGATGGGATCTGTACAGTATGTGACAGTGACAGTCCTATCAAAGTTCGTGCAATGCATTTTTACTTATCTGGCTCGCCAGCTGCTGCTTGACTTGCCTGTTTCTTTGAACTGAGTGGATGAGAGGTGGTCTGTTCTCGGACCGTCTAGTGGGTCTTATTCCTGAATTGAATTGAGTTGTGTTGTGCTGTGGGTCTTGTTCCCAATTTGAGTTGAGATAAGGGTCTTGTTCCCTGAATTGCGGGTATTGTTCCCGATTTGTTGAGTTGTGGGTCTTGTTCCCTGAATTGTGTTGAGTGTCTTGTTCCCTGAATTGTGGGTCTTGTTTCCAATTTGTTGAGTTATGGGTCTTGTTCCCGTGGGTCTTGTTCCCGTTTTGAGCTGAGGGTCTTGTTCCCTGAATTGTGTTGAGGGTCTTGTTCCCTGAGTTGTGGGTCTTGTTCCCGATTTGTTGAGTTGTGGGTCTTGTTCTCGTGGGTCTTGTTCCCGTTTTGAGCTGAGGGTCTTGTTCCCTGAATTGTGTTGAGGGTCTTGTTCCCTGAGTTGTGGGTCTTGTTCCCGATTTGTTGAGTTGTGGGTCTTGTTCCCGTGGGTCTTGTTCCCGTTTTGAGCTGAGGGTCTTGTTCCTGAATTGTGTTGAAGGTCTTGTTCCCTGAGTTGTGGGTCTTGTTCCCGTGGGTCTTGTTCCCGATTTTGAATTGAGGGTCTTGTTCCCTGAATTGTGGGTCTTGTTCCCGATTTGAGTTGAGGGTCTTGTTCCCTGAATTGTGGGTCTTGTTCCCGTGGGTCTTGTTCCCGATTTGAGTTGAGGGTCTTGTTCCCAGAGTGCCATACCCGACCAAACTAATACTGATAACGATGATGTGATACCATACTGCCTCTCATGAGATAATCTTGATAGCTGGACATATTTTTGTCCTCAACGAATGCTTCGCGTCGAAACCTGAGAACCTTCAAAGTACTCGATACAACTCAAATCCAACCGTCTGAATGAATGATCTGAGCTAGACTCCAAGTGTGTGTGTGCCAAGGCTCTTTCGCAGCTTAGTCCTTAAGTAAGCCAACTCAGTGATTTCGTCTCAGAGAATCGGATTAGTGGGTCTAACCAACCTAGATTTCTTGATCACGCTCTGTGATTACTTCGGCATACTCAACATGATATGGTCTACCTTTTTTTTGTCTCTTTGTTTTCTTTCTTTTCATTTTGGACTTTCTTTTTTCTTTTTCTTTTTCTTTTTCTGACACACCTGCCCTTTAAGGTAGCATTTCTCCTCATGGTGGTCTTAATACTCGCCCATGGGTAGCTTCACGCTTATCGGTTATAGGTGGCCTATTTTTCTTTGCTTTTCGTTTCAGAGACTTTTTCTTTGTTTTCAACCATATCATATATCATAGTATCAGTAAACCAGGGTGGACATTCAGGCAAACGGTCATTCACTAATCCACCATCTCTTCGATTAGTCATCTTGCCAACCACTCAGGCTTCTACTGTTGAGATCCCGTCAAGTGCTAGCGAGTCTAGCCGAGATCAACTACTCAGAACACCGGATGAGAGCATATCTCGCACTTATTGTTTCTATGGTTCCTTCTCTACAACATACAATGTCATCACCGGACATATGTCTAGCTACCAAAGATTTCTTCTTTCTCTGAGATTCCTCTTTTCAACTACTGATAATTTGGGGCTTCGCCCCCAGGGGTTCATTTCTGAATATTGATGGTATTACTTTATCTACTTTCAACTTGCTTGTATTCTGCCGCTTTCTCTTTCCTTCTTTGAGACCTGCGAACACAAACAAAACAACAGAATGAAAATGTCTGCGTGTGATGTGTAAGTATGCAAGTGTAGAGGTACTCCCTGTTTATGATGGGTTAGATCCTCGTTGTGCTCCTTGGCGTCGTATGTCTATGGTCGCCCCCTGAATCTGTTTTATAGTTCCTTCCCGCTGGTCTTCTTTTGTCTTGAAACCTGCAAACACAGAACAAACAACGAGGGATGCAAGTATGTTACATGTATGCATGCATGCATGGATGAATTCCCTATCCCGTTGGGTTAGGTCTTCCGTTGATTCTCTTGGTGACTGCTCGGTCTTCTCTTCCTCAGGCAAAAGTACAACATTAATCGGCTCGGTGAACTCATTCCTTTCCAAGTCTGACAGTTTCGCTGCCCCGTTTCCCACTTTCTGAGTGGCCATTCTGTCTTTTCTGCTTGCTTCTTCTTGGAGTTCTCTGCGTTCTAAGTATTGCTGAATATCATAGTACCACTTATTGAGGTAGTAGACTGCATGCTCCACCCCCGTCTCATCCGCTTGTACCATCATCGCCCCCAGCGCTTCGGGTTCAATTGACAAATATAGTACCAAGGGTTTTCCCAATCTTGGAGGTTTCAAGATAGGAGGTTTCACCAAATATTCACTGATCTTGTCGAAGGCTTCCTGGCATTGCTCATTCTATTTCACTGGCTTGTCTTCCTCAACTTGGCGATGAACCGACTGATGTATTGAATTTTCCCAATGAATACTCTAACTTCTTTTTCTTAACCCAACGGATATCTATGATGGCTTTTAAGACACAAAGGGTTAACATGATGCTTGTATGCATGAGATGCATGAGATGCGTGCAATGTATGAGATATATAAGTCGGCCCATTATCATTTTAAAGTATTCAATCATAATATCGTTGGGTGCAAACTTGTCCCAGTTGAAAAGGCCCAACAAGTTTATACTTTTGTGATAACATGGCTAAACAACTTCAAATGATAAGCGGCCCAAACACAAAAAGGCCCATCGTCATTTTAGAAGCTTTTGGCTCAATTGTCAAAGGACGCGAACTTGTCCCAGTTTAAATGGCCCAACAAGTTCATATCTCTTGACAAGAGGTCCAACAGAATCCAAATGAGGATGATCCCAAACACAAACATAAAGAAATAAACTTCTATTGGTTATACAACTAAGGTTCAGATGTAGGTTTCAGGAGTGTAAACAAAGGCTCTCGCTGACGAAGGATTGCCCACAACTAGGACTCCTCACTCAAGGGTTCAAACGACCAAGTGAGCGCACCTTTTTTATACCTTAAGGTACGTGTCAACGAGTTATGGTGTGTGACAGACTGTCAAATGGATTTCCCGTTGTAGATTTCCCAGAGGGAGGGTGGAGCGAGGCTCTCTTAAGTACCCAAGCCCCTTAGGCTCTTATCGCTTGGTGACAGGAATAAACAACGAGTCCTCCAAATTAGTCTATCACAGTAGGCTACAAGTAGATGATTATCTAGGTGTCTTCACAGCTTTTCCTTATAGAAAGGTAGTGAGTGAAGGAAGACACCAAACCATCACCTAGCCTTAAAAAATGCCTTTGATTAAACTCCTTAAACCCATAGTAGGCATGGTTAATTAAAGCACAAACCACAAACATTGCAAGACATTATTTCGGGGCCGATTCTCTATCCCCAGTGGAGTCGCCAGACTGTAGGACACAGAAATCGCCGACTCTGTTCCAGGCTCGCGGCCCGGTCGGGAGTACGGAGTAGCCCGCGAGGGACTAAACCGGAGAAATAAAATGGAGTAGCCACCCGGTGTGAACCGGGAAAATGATTTAAGGCCGCACTCACCCCTCGCAAGGGAAGACCTCAAACCGTTGGGTTCGGAATGGTCCCTTACTTATGTCACTTGTAATGAACGGATTTGTGCAATTTTAACCAAGTCTACTCAACATACATTTGCAAAAGTAATCTACATCTAAGTTCATATACAGCCTAAATGTAAGTTTGTATGATTTAAAAGTAAACTCTCAAAACGACAAACATACAATATCACACAATAAACATGTAGAATAAATAACGATCTAAACACAATGTAAATTAAATTCCTATTGCGAAAGGTAAATGACTAAATCATGCATAAAAAATAACGTACTAAAACTAAATCATACTGAAAATAAAAATAACCTCCTAACGGCCTAATCATGCTTAAATACAAGTTTGGATGAAATAAAATATGTGAATTTCTCAAGTGGTACGGGGCATTGTATCCCGAGTGCAAACCATAATACCGTCCATTCAGATTCGGCTACGGAATTTATGTCCGGGTTTCCATCCAATATACCACAAGAGGGAACACATATTCCATTCACCCGGAATCACATCATACACTAATTCACAATATTCATGCGAGATAAAGTGATGGAATAACTAAAAATAAATGATAATAAATAAAATGGGTGCCCTCAGGTCTAACCTTTTTAGTCGCTTTTCGGGAGTGCGTTTCACGGTGCCGGAATGGTTATTGTTCCGCTGTTTTCATTGGTCCACTGTTTCCATTGTTTTCACTGTTTCACCGTTCTCGCTGTTTTCTCAAGTTTGCTATTTTTGTTGTTTCGTCTGTTTTCACTCGCGATTTCTGGTCTCTTTTTGGGCTAGTCTCGGGACGATTTTTGGGCAGTTTTCTGTCTTGGTTTTGGTTACTTTTGTCACTGTTTCTTGGTGTAATTTTGCCGCAGTTTCGAGTGCAATTTAGGGATGGTTTCACGACAGTTTATAGCTGTATTGTGCGTGGCTTTGTTGGGCTGGTCAGGGGGCAATTTTCACGTGTGAATGGGCTGTGTTATTTGTCGGTTTGTGAAGGGTATAATGAGAGTGTTTTATATGTGCATGGCTTTGTTGGATATGTTGCTGTCGGTTTGGGGTGCTACGTGGTCAGGTGAGGGTTTTTCGGCTTTGTGGGTCCTATTGTGTCGGTTGTTCACGTGACTGCTTGTGGTGCGTGGAGTAAGCTGTTCCTTAGTGGATTCGTGTTGTGTTTCCACGAGAGGAGAGATTGTGTGTGTATGTTTGTAAGATGGCGTGGGTGTATTCGTATTGTGAGGGGGGGCTGGTTATTAATGGCGTTTGCTGTGTGCCTACGTGAGTGGTGGGGCTGGATGTCCTTACGTGAGTCTTAGGGTTGTGAGTTGAGTGGTGCCGTGACAGTGAGTTTGTGTTGAAGGGCTGCTAGCAGGGAGGGTTTGTGACGTTTAGTTGGGCTGCTGGCAGTGAGGGCTTGTGACGTTGAGTTGGTCTGTTGATCTGTTGTTGAAGGGGTCGGTGATGAGGGTTATATGGGAGGTACCGAGAGCTGAGAGAATGGAAGAGAGGGGCTGCGTCCAGAGAGAGGTGATAAGCTATTTTAGGGTTTCATATTTTTGTAGGTGAGTGGAGGAAGGTTGAAGCGTGAATGTGTCCTGTTGAATGGGTTTGTAACGTGTATGCTGCGTGGCTTATGAAGGAGGCAGTGGCTTTTTTGGAATGAGGGTGCTGAGTGACGAAGGTGGTTAAGGTGCGTGAAGCTAAGGCAATGTGAGGGGCTCTGCGTGGTGAATGGGCTGCCGTGAAGGGCTATTATTTGTGGTTTGGGGCTGAGTTGTTGTTTGATTAAGGATAGGTTGTGTTCGTTTATTGCGTGACTTTTAGGGCACTGACATTGAGTGAAGGGCAGTACGTGCAGTGGATTGAAGGGCTGTTCTGAGGGTTACATTGAAGTGAAGGTGGGAGCTGTTAAAGTCGGCGTGTGTGGTGTGGCTTCGAGAGAGAGTCTGCTTTCGTTTGTGGTCTTCACGTGGTGGGCTGCATGGTGGGTTTTTGTGTGTGTTTTTGTTGAGAGTTGGAGAGTACTGGGCGAGAGAGTGAAGTAGAGAGAGTCAAGGGAGCAAGGGTTTCACGTGGATTCTGAGCCCCCAGAAGGGTTCATTTAGTTTCTCCTTTTATAATGGAGGGAGCTTAGGCCAATTAATGTTATTCGGTGGAGGGTTGGAGGGTTGGAGAGATAATTTATTAGAGAGGCAATGTGTTTAATGTATGGGGTTTGGCTTTTGAAAAGAGAGGGGGTGAGGCATGTGCCCTTGTTGAATTTGGACGTGAGGTAGTTAGGTTTTGTCTAATGGATGAGATGTGTTGTTTGGCTTTTAGTGTTTTGGAAAGTGGGGTGTGTCTTGTTTATTTAATGTTTGTTTTGTTTGTGGAGGATGGGTATTGATTTGTGTTATTTACGTGGGGTAGCATGTCGGTAGGGTTATTAAATTAATTTGTTGAATTTGTGTGAAGTGTTGTGAGTTAGGGTTTTGGTTTAAGGTTCGGCCCGAGAATAAAATTTTAAAACAGAGGCTTAACGAGCAAACCAGAGGGTAAGCGAGCGAAATAAATCCAGCAATGCGTCAATTCTTGAATCTCCCCTTCCGACGTCCGTTTCTCGCGACTTCCACGACATAAAAAGGTAGTGCCTATGCTGGAGGCTCATCATCGGGACTTATATGCTAAAATGCAGCGCCTACAGTTTCCCTTGGACAACCTACAAATAGACACTTATCCGATTTGGGTTCTAGTTTGGTATCATCCAAACATTTAGCGTATGCCCAGCATTCCCAAATCTTCAGGAATGATAAACCCTGTTTCTTTCCTGTTCATATCTAATATGAAGTCTGTCTAACAGATTTTCATGGAACCTTATTCAAAATAAGTATTGCACTGTTTAATGCGTATCCTCAGAAGGAAATTGGTAGCTCAGAGCGACTCATCATTAACCTTACCATGTCCAACAAAGTTCGGTTTCTCTGTTCGGACACACCATCAAATTGAGGTGTTCCGGGAGGAGTCCACTGTGAAAGAATATTATACTCTTTCAAGTAATCTTGAAACTCATATGTTTAAGTATTTTACACTATGGTCCGACCGTAATGTTTTTAATACTTTTACCAGTCTGTTTTTCTACTTCGTGTCGAAACTCTTTGAATTTTTTCAAAAGTATCTGACTCGTGTTTCATAAGATACACATAACTGTAACGCGATGCCACATCCGTAAAGGTTACGAAGCATTCATATGCACCTCTAGCCTAGCTAGACATGGGCCCACTTACGTCACTATGAACGAGGGCTAACAGATCGGTGGCACTTGCATTTTTACCAAGTAAAAGGTGTTTTAGGCACTTTGCCTAATAAACTAGATTCGTAGACATCATTTGAATTAGAATCAAATTTGTCCTAGTATCCACTCTTCGAAAGTGTGGATATACGAATCTTGTTAGTGCATCCCAGATGACAATGCCACAAATAAGTCTCATTTGATTTACTCAATTTGAGCTATTTGTTTGTCATGTTATATGTATGAGATTCATTTATATTCAAAATATAAATACCATTATTTACATCTAATGTAGATATCTTGATATCATCTTTATAAACAAAAACACCAGGTGTTTCGGAATATAAAGGTATACCCTCAACGGGTTAAACTAGATACAGAGATAATGTTTCTAGTCAAACTAGATACATTATAACAGTCTCCTAATTTAAGTACATGCCCAAATGGCAGTTCCAAAACTTAGGTTCCTACGGCCAAAACAGCGACTCTCGTCCTGTTTTCGACTTGTAGGTCGATCTCATTTGAAGCCATTATCTTGCTAATTAGCAGATCCCACACATTAGTACATATGTATGTCATATCCAGTACCAAAATCTAATTTTAAACTAGTAGTGGACATGTTTATAACAAACATACTTGAAGCCGGAACCTTGTCCCGCCTTCACTCATGTCTGCCTTGTCCATACGGCAGTCACACTTCTAGTGACCCCGTTTGCCACAGTTTAGGCAAACAACTTGGGATATGTCCTTTTAAGAAGCTTTGGTTGTGCATAACTGATTGAGCACTAAAGTTATCATCACAATGAGTTTTCCTAAGCTCATGCTCTACTATTTGCTCAACTTCTGGCTCATGCTCGAGAGGTTTCTCTATCAAATATAATATCTTCTCAGCTCCCAGGACTATCCTGAAGTTCTATTTCCAATCTGAAAATTAGAGCCGTTTAAATACATTTTCACCCAAGATTATGTTCTAAACGCTAATCTTTCAGTCATCTTGATTTCTATAGTCCAACTATCCAATCAATGATTTCAGGTACAATTAAATGTAATGATTAATGTAGTCTAACTATATAATCAACTGCAATTGTTCGGTCACATGCAAATGTATTGATTACTATAATCTAATTATATAACCAACCATAAATGAAGTAGTTTGAATACAGTCCAACTGTTTAATTAAAATAACAATTGAATATTAGTCCAACTAATATATTTATAAAATTAATGACGAAAAATAAAATGAGCGCGTATTAGCAAGTATCTAAACGAAATTGTAAATTTAATACTTGCCTCCCACTATTTTTCGGCGAGCCTCTAACCCTCTGTGGAGTACTCGGGAAACCTAGTTTCCTAGTGGGCTAGGATCCCGTTAAATAACACACAACCTTGACTTTGGCCAACAAGTTGTATGAAACTTAATTAGATAGATCTCTAAGATCAATTGGATCCCATCCAATTCCTAGATCCAGTAGGTGGACCTCTAAGTCCAAAACATATATCCAATATATGCCAATATATCCAATATATTACCTAACATTTTTCCTCTAAATCAACTAAGCCTTGGCTTTCGCTCAACAAGCTTAATGATTCTAGTTAAGTGTGACCCATTGACAGTGGGAAAGCTTCGTAATCGAGGTCGATGAACAAGAAGTGACCTTGACTTTGGCCAAAAAATCACAACTTGCCCAAGACGTACAATATGGAACAAAGCTTTCGTTATTCAAACACATCCGCAATGGACAAAGGTCTTAACTTTGGCCAACAAACCAATGCCAATCTTGGATCTTGAGAGAGAATCACTCAATGGAAGGAAAAATGCTTAATATAAAATGAGGGTTTTTGTCGCGATTTGGGAACCAATTTATTATCTTTAATTATGTCTCATCATACACCCTTAAGCATGCATTCTAAAAGCATAATAAGGCGCAAATAAATTTAATAATGATATGCGGATGGATATATAATACATTTTGTTCCTAGAACAAATCTCTCTCTTTCCTCTCTCCCGCTAGCACTATTCTTACTTCTACCCAATTACATAATACTTCTAAAGAAACCTCATTTACATTGAGGGGAATTGGTGAGAAGAGAAATACAATGAGAAAATAGGTAATAGGCTGGACACGCAGATCCAATTTAATAAATTCTAAATTTATTACAACAATTTCCAAAATTGCCCTCACCCTTCTAATAACCATCTGATATACATTATTCATACATACATCCAAGTATTCACACAAATCATGTTATTCAATCAATCTAATCCAATTAATTAATATTTAAATAATGACCATCCAATGTTCATACAACGATTTGATTTGCTCGAGTCAAACTCGTTTAAGAATAAATACTCAAAGTAAGTATTCTTGAATTATATCGAACTACAATTTTAAATCCAATTTAAATTGTATCCAATACTAATTCATATTTAATTCCAAATTAAATAATTACACTTATTTATGTGCCTTAAAGACTTGGATTCCAAATCCAATCTTAATGGGTCTCAAAGGCCCAATTAGTATCAAATACTATTTAATTAAAGTTCAATGGGCTGTTAATTAATTCTTTAGGCTTGTGCTTTTGGCCAAAATGGATCTAACCCATAATGCCTAGGCCCAATAGGAATCACCATATGCCATAGAATCATTTTTGGCCCATTAGGCCCAATTAAATTACTAAAGACCCAATAGTTATATTTTGGACTTTATGGAAATTGTTTAGGCCCAAATATAATCCAAGACTAAAATTTGGTCCAACCAAGCCCATTAGCCCAAATACAACAAATTAAATTAATATATCACTCCAAATTAAATATTAATTCAATCAAAGTGCAATTAACACAATTAATTAATTAATCTAGTATTTCCAAAACACTAATTAATCTAATTAATCATGCTTAACATTTTAATTTATGTCCAACACAAATTAAAGCAAAATCAATTCTTCCTAACATGCTCCATCACGGCAATCATCATGAAATAACATTCAATTCCGATTTCAATCCAATTAAACCAACAATTAATATTAATTTCATACAATTAACATATCCAATTGTTAAATTTTCAAAAATCACCATGAATCACCTAGGGCATACATTCTGCCAAGGGTATATTTTGGGGAAAATTAATCCTATCAATTTTTCACAAAATCAAAGATGCACAAATCCAATTGAACATCATATAAACATAACCCAATCATCAATTTAGGCAAATCAAGCTCCAAGCCAAAAAAACCCAAATTAAAGTCCATAAACCCTAGATTTTAAATCAAGCTTAGATCTCACTCTGATACCATTGAAAGTGTCCTAGACATGCCACGGGATCTCTAAGCGTGATTCGTGTGTGAATAAAATCAAAAATAAGTTGCGGAGGACTTACATTGATCGGCTTGAGTTCAAAACTTTTATGGATGTTGAAGCTTTCAAGCTCATGGGTGAGTATCCCTATCACCTTCAAATGACTCCCATATGTGCTAGCAAAAACAAATGGAACAAATTTTATCTCCCAAGGAGAAACAAATTTGCCCAAGAGAGAGTTAAGGCCAATCGGCCAAAGAAGATCAAAAGCAAAGGCCAGTTCGGCCGATCTTCAAAAGCAAAGGCTAGATGGCTTTTGGCCAAAACTTCAAAAGCATAAGGCCATTTGGCTGATTCTTCAAAAGCAGCCATCAAAGGGCAATCGGCTAATGGAAAAAAAATCAGAAGCCATTAGCTTTTGCTTTTCGGCCAATTCCCTTTTCTTTCTAAAAGAAGAGCAAAAGAAAATAATAATTGCTTACTGCCAAGGACAAAGAGAAATTAAATGGCCACTTGCTTTTTACTTTCTAAAAGCTTTTGGTCAAATAAAATCTTCAGAGGCCAATTCGACCATGAGTAAATTTTAAGGCCATTCGGCCAAAAAGAAAGGGAGAGAGAGATTAATTTCTAAAATTAAATGTGTTGAGTGTTTTTCAAGTTTCCATCAAAACCCATCATTCATATCTATCACCAAAGGTGACTAATGATGTAAGTGAAGTGGGCCCCATTTTAAATTCAAAATTCAAGTGGTCTTGCTCAACACACTTCGGGATCGAATTCATTTAATCTGATTAAACGAATTTTCCGTCGCGGTATAATTAAATCCAATTTAATTAAATAATAATACCCAGTAAAATTATTACGGAAGTCGCTCGCGAATTAATTCCAAATTAATTCATTCGCTAAAATTAAAATCCAATTTAATTTCCCGTTGAAATCCGATTTCAATTAATATATCTAATATATTATTTAGCCCAATTAAATAAATTAAATAGTAAAATCTAATTTAACTATTAAATTTATTTTACCGATTAATTCCAAATTAATCGCGTTCTCTCCTCTCGAAGAATTTAATCCCAGATAAATTCTCGACGCAATTAATCCCAGATTAATTCCTTATCTGATAATTAATCCCAGATTAATTCTTACCGTAATTAATCCCAGATTAATTTTCGCTCTCTTAATTAATCCCATATTAATATTGTTCGAGTCAAACATCATCGATGAATCTTTAAGATGCGACCCAAGAGATCCTTGGATATGTTGGCAGTAAATACGATTATCGGACTATCCGAATACGTGCGTACCCGATACCACGTTCCTACCGATTTACAAGACATGGTTGGCTTCTAGTAAAGCACCGTGCCTACCCAATTCTCCAGAAATATTCTTCTACGGAATACAAGATCTTTGTCAGGCGTAGTATACGTAGTATTGCGGATTACGATCCAATATATGATGTCACATGCTAGGCCTAGGGCAGGAGTTGTGTCTGCCCCGTACGAAGCATATATCGGATCACTAGTAACTAGTCTCTTTATTATCGGAAAGTCATGACCTAGTCATACTTCCCCGATGGCTATAGCACTTAGAGTACCAGTCATGTATCACTGCGTGATCATCATCTCCATATGACTGAAGTGATACTTCCATCTTGACATCACACCCAATACACTACGATTCTCAGTATACCCAGAAGAGGCGTAAACAGAACCTGTTAAAGCCCCGGACGACTAAAACCAAAGTATATTGATTGTCGCAAGTATTAGCGACGCAAGTCTCAAGTTTAGACCAAATACACCTACCCTGATACGGATTCCCATAGACACATAGTCATACTACCAATGGGATTCCGAGGGGTCTATCCAGAGCGAAGCTGTTTCCGTACCATCGGTAAACAGAACCTCATATTACACTTGCATGAGTATCCAATACCCAAATATATGAGAACTATGCCGTTACGCTTCCATAACACGCACAAGTGTAATACGAGCATATTCCGCATTATCGATGTCCAGTCTCGATAATACTACGACTAGGGATATTTAATGATTAAACCTTAGTGGATTAATACTGTCTCATATCTTATTAATCTGGTACTAATCATATGGACTAATTGTTCACCGATATATTTAGATCAGACCTCCGTCTGTTCGTTGGGTGTAGATAGATCATCAGGGTGTCCTGTGTGTATCGAGATAAGATCCGTCAGTTCTGTGTACAGAGCATAGGTAGTCTATATATAATTAGCAATCAGAGAAAAAACCATGGGGCCGTGGTACACTTTAGAAGTCAGTTCTAATTGTTCTCTTTTGGAGATTGCTAATAGAGACGTCGACGGGATTGTCCCTATAGAGATTTGACGTTTACATCTATATCTCTGGGATATATCCGGATACATGTGACAGAGGAATTATACATTTGCCATGACCTCGACCTGTATGATTCAACGAGTTTATCTGTGGTCGTCATAATTTACGGGTGGATAAATTATGGACACGAAATTAGATTTCATGACGGATATTGATGAGATGAAAATATATCAATATTTACTGCCTCTTTTACTTAATATTTTGTTTAGTTTCTCGGGTTTGATGAACGTTTTGATGTGTTTTAGTTTATTTTGCAGATAAAATAATATTGGGACACAATGAAATCATTTAGGACGAAATGTGGGTCAAATAAGGGCAAAAAGTGGACTTGACATATTAATTTTGGAGATTGGAAACTTGAAAGGGCGTTTTAACGAAGTGTAGTTTTGGAAATTCCAATTTTGCGCATCTGTCGTATTTTGGGCATAACTTTTTACTTCGATATCGGATTGAGCTGATTCAAGTTCCAGATTAAAGAAGAATCAAATAACTACAACTTTGAAAGACAAAATAATTTCGAATTCTGAATACTTCATGCCCGAAATTGATGAACTATCCAGAAGTGTGTTGTGTGTAATTATTAAGGTCATTTTCAATCATTTTCAAAGCAAAAAAAATAAATTAATAAATAAATAATAAAAATTATCAAATCACCACCAAACATGATAAGAAATTAGTGGAGCAATTAATAATAGATTTGGTAGAGCAATTAGTAGAGCAATTAATAATTGATTTGGTGGATGATTTGATGGAGGTAAAATTTTGCCTATAAATACCAAGCCATTTCATTTGTAAATTCATACTTTCTTTTAAGGAATTCCTTAAGAATACTAAGAAGATTGTATCTTGTTTGTTTATTTACAACTTTCAGTAATTAATTTCCGCTTTCGCACTTTCTTTTCTTTACTTTTCAGTTTTTACTTTCCGCAATTTACTTTTACGCACAGTACTTTTCTTTCTTTAATTTTCAGTTTTTACTTTTCAGTAATGAGGAGGTAACTCCCCTTTGCTGGGGTAAAAGGTAAAACTTTTATTACTAATATTTAGATTAATCTCCCTTAATTATAATATATAAACTAGTTAAAACCTGACTTAACGAGGATACCGCTATATTGGTCGGTTGGAAATTATTTAAATTGGTTTTAACTTGAATAAACTAGGATACCGCCTGATTGGTCGGTTGGTAATTAATTATTAATTTGAGTTAATCTGGATACCGCCTATATGGCTGGTTGGTAATTATCATGTAAATTTAATATATTATATTAAGGGAGATATCTAAAATAGAAGTAATAAAAGTGGATCTTTTTACCTCAGCATTTTTTTTTATTGTGATTTTACTTTATTTACTTTTCAGCAATTTACTTTCAGCAATTTACTTTTCAGTAATTTACTTTTCAGCAATTTACTTTTCAGCAATTTACTTTCAGCAATTTACTTTTCAGCAATTTACTTTCAGCAATTTACTTTTCAGCAATTTACTTTTCAGTAATTTACTTTTCAGCATTTAATTTTCAGTATTTAATTTCAGCATTTACTTTCAGCATTTACTTTTCAGCATTTAATTTTCAGTATTTAATTTTCAGTATTTTACTTTATGTCTTTTATTTTATTTAAGTTTTTTTTACTACCCGTAAATATGTGTCGTAACTAAACCAGTTATTTGGGGTTGTGATGAAATCCAATATCACCGGTTTATAAGGGGTTAAATTATAGTTTGGGTAATTTAAAGGTTTACTTATTAAGTCTTAAGCTTAATGCGTCTTGTTAATTGACCACTAATAAGATTGATGTGGTAAATCTAAAATAAACTTGACAAAGGAATTTTAGGTTTCAGCCTTAGACTTAATAGCCCACGATCTTCCTTGAGGATAGATAACCTTTTAATAGATTTCCTTACAGGATAGACATATACCTGTCGGGCGGGAGTAGCCATAATTGGAACTTAAACTTAATGAATCCAGATAATTTGGTTGACATAGACATATGGTTCAATTGGGTTAAACTGGGTATTTGCGTCTGACCATCGACATAGGCTTTTGCATAATTTAGTGTTCCAGGTTAGTAAACCGATTTATTACACAAACATAAAATAACCACATCATCTTTAAAATGATATTGGAAGAAATCACAACCCTAGATAGTTTTTAATATTGAATTTTCTTAAACCTACATTCGAGCAATTTTATTTACTTGTTTTTAAATTCAAAACCTTTATCATTTCAAATCAATCAATCAACCTGTTAGATACTGGTAATCATTTGACCTCATAAAATTAATAGATTAGGTATTAAGTCCTCGTAGGATCGATACTTTTTATACTACTTGAACGATATGTGCGCTTGCGTTATACGCGTGTGTAAGCACCGGTCAAGTTTTTGGCGCCGTTGCCGGGGACTTATTTATCTTTCACTATTAGTTTTGGGGTTAGATACGTTACTTGTATCTAATTTCTTTTTACTTATTGTTTTTGTTTTCTTGTGTTTCAGGTTCTCAGAAACTACATGAGATGAACCAGAAGCTTTGAACTTCGACCGCTTGACCCAGAAATTGAAAGAACCATCAGACAGTTGAGAAGAGAAAGGCGAGAAGGCCAAGAAGCAATCATTAACATGGAACTTGAACCTTTGAACGTTGCACCACCGATTCCCATTCGAGACAGAACTATTCCGGTGGTTGACAGACTCATTTCTTGTATTGTACTTCCTCCCTTACCAGCAAATGCGAGTGACATCAAAACATGCATTCAGATGATTCAGCAGTCAGTACAGTTTGAGGGGAATGCAACTGAAGATCCTAATGTCCACATCAACAACTTCATGGAAGTTTGCGATACTTTCAATTACAACCGAGCAGCTGAAGAAGCAATGAGACTGCGGGTTTTTCCATTTTCCCTGAAAGACAGAGCTAAAGCTTGGCTACATTCACTACCAGTAGGTTCCATCACAACTTGGAACACTCTAGCCATAAAATTCCTTGCAAAGTACTTTCCACCAGCAAGAACTGCAAAGTTGAGGAATGACATCACATCTTTTGTACAACAAGATTCAGAATCCCTTTACGAAGCTTGGGAAAGATTCAAAGATTTACTCCGGAAATGTCCTCATCATGAGATCGCAAAGTGGCTACAAGTCCAAACCTTCAATAATGGACTTTCTGGAATAATGAGAACCACAATTGATGCTGGTGCTGGAGGAGCTTTGATGGCAAAAGGAGAAGATCAGGCCTGAGACTTAATTGAAGAAATGGCCAACAACAATTCTTTATGGCCAACAGAAAGGAGCATGATCCAAAGAATTGCAGGAATTTATGAAGTTGGAGCCAACACAGCACTAAATTCCAAGCTGGATGTGATATACAAATGTCTAGAAACACTTAGCACGCAAGTTGTGAACATCGCTGGAACCACAAGTTCACCATATGAAGGAGCACCAGAACCAATTCAACATAAAGAAACAGTGAACTATGTTAAAATTTCAACAGACAGTGGAATAATCCATATTCCAACACCTACAACCCAGGGTGGAGGAATCATCCCAATTTTTCATGGAGCAATAATTCAGGGCAAATGAACAACCCACCACCCGGATTCCATCAACAGAACAAAGAACAGGAGCATGAAAAAGAACCAGGAATAATAGAAGTCCTGGCCCAGTTGAAGAAGCAAGAAGCAAAATATGATGCTTTAGCAGCTATGGTTCAAAATCAAATAGCATTGAATCAAAGCCATTCAGCCTCTATTAAAGCACTGGAAAATCAAATGGGACAACTGGCCAATGCTCAGAGTTACAGACCGCCAAGTACCCTTCCTAGCAACAATGAACCAAATCCGAGGAACATGGGAAATGAGCAATGTCATGCCATCATGTTAAAAAGCGGTACTGAAATCAACAAAGATATTGGAATCAAGGCAACAATTGAAGATATTCCAAAAGAAACAAAGCAACAGATGGAGGAAAAAGAAGCAAAGGAAAAAGAACAGATCACTCCACCTCCACATTTTCCTCAGCGTCTTCAGAAAAACAAAATGGACAAGCAGTTTGCTTATTTCTTAGAGGTGTTTAAAAAGCTGCATATCAACATTCCATTTGCAGAAGCGTTGGAACAAATGCCCAGCTATGCCAAATTTATGAAAGGCATTTTTTCACAAAAGCGGAGATTGGGAGATTATGAGACAGTAGCATTGACAGAAGAATGCAGCGCCATCATTCAGAGAAAACTTCCTCCAAAATTGAAAGATCCTGGCAGTTTCACTGTACCTTGCACCATAGGAGAACATGACTTTGGTAAGGCTTTATGTGATTTAGGTGCAAGTGTTAACTTGATGCCTTTTTATATTTTCAGGAAACTGCAAATTGGAGAAACAATGCCCACTTCAGTCTCTCTACAACTTGCTGATATAACGCTCGTATTTCCAAGAGGCGTAGTTGAGGATGTGCTGGTCAAGGTTGACAAATTCATTTTCCCAGCAGATTTTATTGTCCTTGATATGGAGGAAGACGCAGACGTGCCAATCATCCTTGGGAGACCATTCTTGGCTACAGGTCGAACCATTATTGATGTACAAAAAGGAGAATTAACCATGAGGGTACAGGACCAAGAAGTAACATTCAATGTTTTCAAAGCCATGAATTTCCCAGATGATGAAAAGAAGGATGAATGTTTCAGAGTTGATGTGATACACAGTACCATTCTGAACTCCAATGCAATGCAAAGTTCTACTGACAAACTTAAAACAGGTCAATTGCCTATGGAGCCTGAAGATAAAGCGTCTTGTGCACTGAAAAAGCCAATTATTGCACTACAAGCAACAAAAGAGAAAAAGTTCCACCAGCTCAACGAATTGGAGGAATTTCACAATCAGCCTTTTGAGGATGCCAAATTGTACAAAGAAAAGGCCAAGAAGAGACAAGATGAGAAGTTAGTGCGCATACAACTGGAACCAGGGTAGAAGGTACTGTTAAACAAATCAAGGGTGAAATTCTTCCCATGGAAGCCAAAATCACGGTGGTCATGTCCATTTGTGATCACCAAGGTTTTACCAGACAGAGCCGTTGAGATACATGATCCTGACTCCAACAAAACTTTCAAGGTTAAAAACAAACGTGTTAAGCACTACTGGGGAAAATCATTTGAGCGACAAAAAGAAAGTGTCACACTTTCAGATCCAGCATAAACGTTCGAACAGTCACGTCTAGCTGACGACTTTAAACTTAGCGCTTGCAGGGAGGCAACCCATGCAATTTTTGTATATATTGTGATTTGGTGTGATTTAATTTTTATGTGTTTAGTTTTTGCAGATTAAGACATTTCAGGATGGAAGAAGTTCTCGCAAATCTTCACAAGCAATTTCCTTCTCTCCCTCAAAACTCTCTGATGAAAGTATACAAAGCTCGCTTGGAATGGATGAGATTACTAACAATCCATGGTGTTCCTAATGACATTCGTTGGGTAATTGAAGCACGAGTCCGATTGGCAGGTGAGTCTTCTGACTCTTTTATTTCACATCTGCCTGGTTTTGGAAGAAGCACCTATGCAAAGAAACGTAGAGCTAAACAAATGGGTGTTTGTTACAAATGTGCACGCTGGAATTACAATACTCGTTGTCGTTCTTTAGGAATGGTGTCTGATAATCGCGAAGACAAAATTAAATTCATTAGGGATGGCTTGAGTAAGGAGTCTTTAGATGATATATCTTCAACTCTTGAGACGCATCCCAGTGGATATGTTCACAAAGCCATTCGCAAATTACATACACAATTCCAAAAAGAAAGACAACAATTAAGTCTTGGGAATCTGACTCAAAAAGACCATGTTTGCCAGTTTATAAGAAAATTGGATGGGAAACTTGTCCCTGACGCATAGACGTCAATCAAGACACCATAGAGGATAGACATAAATTGTCCCTGACGAAAATTGGCTGGGAAGCTTGTCCCTCACGCATAGACGTCAATCAAGACACCCATATGATAAATCTAAAATAAACTTGACAAAGGAATTTTAGGTTTCAGCCTTAGACTTAATAGCCCACGATCTTCCTCGAGGATATATAACTCTTTAATAGATTTCCTTACAGGATAGACATATACCTTTCGGGCGGGGGTAGCCATAATTGGAACTTAAACTTAATGAATCTAGATAATTTGGTTGAAATAGACATATGGCTCAATTGGGTTAAACTGGGTATTTGCGTCTGACCATCGACATAGGCTTTTGCATAATTTAGTGTTCCAGGTTAGTAAACCGATTTATTACACAAACATAAAATAACCACTTCATCTTTAAAATGATATTGGAAGAAATCACAACCCTAGATAGTTTTTAATATTGAATTTTCTTAAACCTACATTCGAGCAATTTTATTTACTTGTTTTTAAATTCAAAACCTTTATCATTTCAAATCAATCAATCAACCTGTTAGATACTAGTAATCATTTGACCTCATAAAATTAATAGATTATGTATTAAGTCCTCGTGGGATCGATACTTTTTATACTACTTGAACGATACGTGCGCTTGCGTTATACGCGTGTGTAAGCACCGGTCAGATATGTCTGAATCTAGAGAGTCTCACTAATGAAATATACTCGTAGAGCACTAGGGCAACATCTATAAATAATATTGATTATTTTTAAAGTCGATTAAAGGTTAAACGAAAAATACATGTGTAGGGACCCGATAGTCATTTCCTAATTTTTGTGTATTTGCATTTAATGTTAGATTAATTCAAATACACATCAATTAATTGTCAAATTGAGATATTTGACTAATATCATAAATATGTATGTATTTGATATTTATTGTAAATATAATACATATATTTAATATATTTGTATTTAAATAATTATTTAATTGTTAAATAATTAAATTAATTAAAGATATAAATATTTTAAGTCGTGATATTTTATTTAATGACTTAGATTCTTTTGTTGACTTTAATTTTTTTTCATTAAATGATTTGATGATTAAAGTAACAAGTTGATAAAGCTTAATTAAATGAAACAAAAAACAAATATCATGATATTTTACTACCTACCTTTTTCGGCCAAGGGCTATTAGGGTTGGTATAAATTGTTTTTGTTTTATTTAGGTTTTCATTAAGTTAAAACACTTATCCAAAAACTCCATTAAAGGAAGACAAGGAAGCTTGAGAGAGAGAAAAAGAAAAACAAAGAAAAGCTTGGTTTTTAGTAAGTATCTCCAACTTGCCATTATAGAGAAAAATGTTCCTCTTGTTGTTGGCTTCATCTTGTGATGTTCTTATATTTTTATATTCTTTATTCTTTGTGTTTTTGGAGGATGGAAGTTTGAGGATAGGGTTATGCATGTATATAGGTCATAGAATGCTTCTAATATGTTAACAAGCATTCTTTTGATGGTTTTAGAAACTAGTTGTCATTCTAGAGTTATTGACCCACTCTTAAATGACCTAGATTTTTTCTATTGTTATTTCATTGTGGTGAGGTTTGATTGGTGTGGAAGAAACTTGATTGAAGTGTTGGATTTAATTGATTTGGTCTAATTTGTCCAATTTGTTGAAATTGAAAAATTAGGTTTTAAGATCTTCTCCAAATTTAGGGCTTTTAATTTATGATGTGTATTTGGATGTTTACATGATGCATATAAAATCTTATGTTGATTGGATATCATCTTGATGTGTTTTGAACATTGAAAGTGCAAAATGCACATTATGCCCACCAAAAGAGGCTCTCGGCATCGGGCAAGAAATTTGGGGTTTCATTTTGTAATTTGATTTTTGATGTGTGTGACATGTTAAAATCATCTTAATAATGATTTAGAATCATCCAAAATTATTTCGAACAATTTAGAACTAAAATGAACAAAATTCAAAGTTTTTGGGCAATTTGGTCATTACACAAAAATTTGATTTCTTTTGTAATATTTCATTATTTAATAATTGGATAATTAAATAAATAATTTTATTTAATTGATCCGAGAAAAAATTTTGAAATAGAAAAATTTTGATTTTCCACTGTTCCCCTGCATTACCGGATTTCCGCATAAAACCCCTTCAAAAATGGTATCAGAGCGAGTCTCATTCTAGGCCCCCTAATATGATTAGCCCATTAAATTCAATGTTTAATCTTGTTGTCTTAGTTTATACATTCTTGTTTTAATCTAATTTGATTAGATTTATGGTGTATGGAACTTTGAGGAAATTCCCTAATTAATAAGGTTTATATATAATTATGTATTTGATGCATGTTATATGGTCCGTCTTGTCAATACGATTTATGAATATTTCTCCATGACTACATCTGATACCGTGCCTCTATTGTAAGGGTGTAGCCGATAGAGATTTATTTATACCGGATATATGTCAAATACTAGATAAATTCAAGCGAAAGCGCAATCCTGAACGTGCCCTAGCTGTCAGGGTTACGCAAGTAGCTTGAGTTTATCATTGACGAGTGTGGGAACACAGAAACTGAGCGACGCCGTTCCTAGGCTCGCGGCCTAGTTGGGAAGGATTACATAACATGGAGTCGCCACCCGGTGTGAACCGGGACAAAGGTTTAAGGCCGCACTCACCCCTCGCAAGGGAAGACCTCAAACCGTTGGGTTCGGAATGGTCCCTTACTTATCTCACTTGTAATGAAAGGATTTATATAATAATTTAAACAAGCTGAAGTAACAATTATTTCTAGAGGTATCATGCTTCTAAATTCACATTTATAAAATAAAATATGCACCTAAATATACGTGTATTTCATATATAAGATTGCATGCTTAACATATATCAAGATAGCAGCTAACATACATCTTTACTTGCATATCATATTCAGGAAAAAAACACAAGCGCACATATTAACCATACAAGCACACATGGTAACCATACAAGCACACATATGAGCATTTTTCCAAGTGGTACGTGGAATTGTAGCCCAAGTACAGACCGCACTACCGTCCATTCGGAATCGGCTACGGAATTTACGTCTGGGTTTCCATCCGATATACCGCGAGAAATAATACTCAAATGGTATCATGACACAAGCATATGAATGGTAATACATTTGCATAAGAAAGATCAACCAATAGGCAATTATGCATGAATATAATAAGACAGACTCAGTTCAGTGTGTGCACGTTCGTATAGCGTTCGTAAACGCGTTCGAACGGAAATGAAACAGAATGCTCACGTTCGAGTAGCGTTCGTAAACGCGTTCGAACGGAAATGAAACAGAATGCTCACGTTCGAGTAGCGTTCGTAAACGCGTTCGAACGGAGATGAGACAGAGAGCTCACGTTCGAGTAGCGTTCGTAAACGCGTTCGAACGGAGATGAGACAGAGAGCTCACGTTCGAGTAGCGTTCGTAAACGCGTTCGAACGGAGATGAGACCTGACACATAATAAGGCAAAAAACACGTGCGCGTTCGAGTTGCGTTCGTGAACGCGTTCGAACGGATACGGACCTGATGCAATACATAAACAGAAAATAAAAGGGCGCGGCGAAGCACTGCCGTAAAGGTGACCTTTTGGGGCTCTTGATCTCTCAAAGAGAGGACCTTTAGACCAACATGCTAAGCTCATGCGCATCACATTACACATACAAGAATAGAACCAATCATGTCAACCAAGTATGCCCGATTGAACACATCTTACGTCCAATCTGAACACACATCAACCGGCGCGGCAAAGCATCGTGGTAAAGGGCTTTTAGCCTCTCCCCATAGGGGATTTCACGTCACACTTACTAAGCCCATGCGCTCGATTGACTCATACGAAAATAACGATAATAATAGTATTAAACTAAGTATGCCCGATTGAACGTATCTAGCGTCCAACCGAACATACATCAACCGGCACGGCGAAGTAGTGTCACGAAGGTGGCCTTTTCAGCTCTTTGTCTCCTAAATGGAGGACCTTTGGACTAACTTACTAAGCCCATGCGCCTGGTTGAATCATGCAAAAATAAACAATATATTGAATTCAAGAGAAAAATAAATAAACAAAAAGCAACACAACGAAAGAGAGATGGTGCCGTTTACTCAAGCGGTACGTGGAGTTGTGACCCGAGTGCAGATCATATTACCGTCCATTCGGAATCGGCTATGAAATTTATGTCCGGGTTTCCATCCGATATACCGCGAGAGTTGACACGTCCCTCATTCATCCAATGCCCACAACATATATCATACACATAACATATACCACAAATACAGAATATATAATCAAAGTAAATGACCAGAAAATAAAATGAGATTAAGTGTGAGAGATACCCTCAGGTCTAACCTTTTAAGCCGTCTCTCGGACTCGCGTTCCACGGGAATCGAAAGGGGGTAAATCTCCGCAACTTTCTGGTCTACTGGTTCAACGTCCTAGCTCACTGTTTCGCTGCTTTGCTTCTCGTTCGAACTCCGTTCTGCTCCTATTCGGCTCCTGTTTTGCTGTTCACTGCACGGGCTACCTGTTTCAATGTTTTTAAAGAATTATTCCAAGTTGTGTGGGTTCTTAGTGCAATTAAAAGTGATTACTTTTAAGATTATCTATGTAGTTTTCTAAGTTACTGTTTTTTAAGGATTTGGGCTGCTGTGTTTGTGTGGTTTTCGGTGATGTATGGAGGTTTAGAGGGGCTGGTTTTCAGTGGTGATTAGGGGTGGTTATTTGTGATAGATTCGGCTATGGAAGAGAGGGATTGTTTTGGTGTGATTTGCTTGTGATGTCTAGGATTTCTTGCTATAATCTTTGTGTGAATTGTGTGTATGAGCTAGAGAGATTGGAGAGGAGGGATGACCTTGGTTTAGTCATGCTTATATAGAGGAGAGGTAGGGTTTGGCCTTGTGTCACAAGTAAGAGATTTGTGCATTAAATTAGGATATGATTTAGTGCTAGGTAAGGAAAGCAATGGATTTGATTGGGGGACATGTCTTGGCTAGATTAGGAATACAATATATTTGATTGGTTAGGATTAGGCATTTAATTTGTTAGATTAGGAAGTCAAATATGTGATTGGCTTTAATTGGTTAAGATTGATTTTAATTAGGCAAATCTTATTTTTAGTTTTAGTATATAATATATTTGATTCATTCATATTAGGCATGATTTTATTTTATGTTTTATTTAATTGGTAAATGATTTAAATGTTTAATATTTAGTGTTTAATATTTAATTATATCTAATTATTTAATTTGGGATGTGTTTTATGGGCTTTTGGGGGCTAAATGGGCTGGGCGTGAGGCTAGCAGCAAAACCAGAATTACCGGCTCCGTTCGAACGCCTCATAGCACGCGGCACTAACGTCCGCAATCTGCACAAGGTTCGAACGAAGTAACGAACGCAGCACCAACGAAGACAGTGAGCTTATTTATTCTGAATTCCCCCTTCCGATATCCGTTTCCCGCGGCTTTCATGACTCAAAAGGTAGTGCCTCCAAATGAGACTCATCATCGGGTTTCACATGCGAAAATGCAATGCCTACAGTCGCCCCCACTTTGATGGGACTTGTGCAGTGTGTGACAGTGACAATCCTATCAAAGTCTATGCAATGCATTTTCACTTACCTGGCTAGCCAACTGCCACTTGACTTTCCACGTGTTTGAGTTGATTTGGGTGGTGAGGTGCTGCGACCCCTGGTTCATTCCCGAACCGTGTTGTGATGTGGTCCATTCTCGAACCGTTACTGTAAGGTGGTTCATTCTCGAACCGTTACTGTGAGTTGGTCCATTCCCGAACCGTTACTGTGAGTTGGTCCATTCCCGAACCGTTACTGTGAGTTGTTCATTCCCGAACTGTTACCTTGAGATGTCCATTCCTGAACTGTTACTGTAAGGTGGTCCATTCCCGAACCGTTATTGTGAGTTGGTCCATTCCCGAACCGTCACTGTGAGGTGGTCCATTCCCGAACCGTTACTGTGAGTTGGTCCATTCCCGAACTGTTACCTTGAGATGTCCATTCCTGAACTGTTACTGTAAGGTGGTCCATTCCCGAACCGTTATTGTGAGTTTGTCCATTCCCGAACCGTCACTGTGAGGTGGTCCATTCCCGAACCGTTACTGTGAGTTGGTCCATTCCCGAACTGTTACCTTGAGATGTCCATTCCTGAACTGTTACTGTAAGGTGGTCCATTCCCGAACCGTTACTGTGAGGTGGTTCATTCCCGAACCGTGCTTCCATTCTTGGAGTGCCATTCCCGGCTTGTTCATTCTTGAACTGTCCATTCCCGGACCATATCTCCATTCTCGGAGTGTCATTTCCGACTTGTTCATTCTTGAACTCTGCTCCATTCTTGGATTGCCATTCTCGGCTTGTTCATTCTTGAACTGTCCATTCCCGGACTATATCTCCATTCTCGGAGTGTCATTTCCGACTTGTTCATTCTTGAACTGCCCATTCCCGGATTATATC
Organism: Zanthoxylum bungeanum; assembly: GCA_019454045.1. Taxonomy (NCBI): domain Eukaryota; kingdom Viridiplantae; phylum Streptophyta; class Magnoliopsida; order Sapindales; family Rutaceae; genus Zanthoxylum; species Zanthoxylum bungeanum. The sequence goes on along the minus strand of SKCR01033664.1, from coordinate 40,163 downwards.
TCCATTCTCGGAGTGCCATTCTCGGCTTGTTCATTCTTGAACTGTCCATTCCCGGACTATATCTCCATTCTCGGAGTGTCATTTCCGACTTGTTCATTCTTGAACTGCCCATTCCCGGACTATATCTCCATTCTCGGAGTGCCATTCTCGGCTTGTTCATTCTTGAACTGTCCATTCCCGGACTATATCTCCATTCTCGGAGTGTCATTTCCGACTTGTTCATTCTTGAACTGCCCATTCCCGGACTATATCTCCATTCTCGGAGTGCCATTCTCGGCAGGACTGATCTGATGTAATATGGGCCTCGCCCCCAGAATGCCATACCCGGCAATGCTGATACTGATGTAATGCGGGCCTTGGCCCCAACTGCTACTGACATGGGCCTCGCCCCCAGATTGATGCTGATGTGGGCCTCGGCCCTGGATTCATTCCAAAATTCTGTTGATGTGGGCCTTGACCCTGGGACTTATCCCCAAAACTGATACTGATTCGGGCCTCGACCCTCTGCGATTCATTCTCGAAAACTGCTGATATTGTACTGTTACTGCTTCTGGTTGGCTTGTATTTGACGCTTTTCTCTTTTTCTCCTTTGAAACCTGTTATTACAAAACAGAACAAACACAAAAAGGATGCGAATATGTTACGTGTATGCATGCATGTTCCTATCCCGTCGGGTTAGGTCTTCCATCAATCCTCTTGGTGACTGCTTAGTCTTCTTTTCCTCAGGCAAACCACTGCTTCAGTTTGTCTATGTTGATCGGCTCGGTGAACTAATTCCCTTCCAAGTCTGATAGTTTCACTGCCTCTATTTCCCAATTTCTGAATGTCTATCTTATCTTTTCTGTTTGCTTATTGCGAAGGCTCCCCGTGTTCATCACTGGATTCTATAGTACCAAGGTTGAATACTTTTCTCAAATATACTCATATTGCAGAAGAGTTTTAGCGAAATGAACGTCTTTATTATTGTTGAGGAAAAGAGTTCGAACAAGTAACAAAATCAATGTCATTAAAAACTGGATCAAATAGACTAGGAGGAACATCTCCATCATCCGCAGCACTGCCTTCTTCCTCGGCCCATGGTTTTTCACTGTCATCCATGTAAGAAGCTTGATGGTTGATGGCTTCTTTTCATGGGTTGGGTATTTTATGGGAATCTATGAGATCTTGGATTTCATGCCTGAGGCGGGTGCAGTTGTTGGTGTCATGGCCATGTAGCTGGTGGAAGTGACAATAAAGGTCCACATTTATGTGTGGTGGTGGGGGGTGCGGAAGTGGCTTGCCTTCTAAGGGTTTCAAGATTCCTTGTCCCTGTAACTTTTCAAATACCTTCGACAAAGGTCTACCCAGGTTGGAGAATTGCCGGTTCCTGATGGCAGCAACCTCGACAGTAGCGGGCTTAGTCTCAGAATACCCCTCAAAAGTCTGCCTATTCTGGCCATAGGACTTTCTGTTTTCAGCCTCCTCTTCCTCAATATCCATGACAGTTTCCCTCAACTGCCGAAAATCAGAAATCATCGAAGTCATCCTCCTCAGCTTACTATAAATAGAGGGCTTGGTGCCCTTGATGATCATTTTGATTTGGTCCTTCTCAGAGGGCCGAGTCTGCATTTTCAGAAGCTGGATTCTCCAGCGGTCTACATACTCCTTGAAGCTTTCTTCCGGCTTCTGCTTAGTGTTCTCCAAATCACGGAGTGACAAGTCAATCTCCAAGTCTGTAACATACTGCTTCAGAAAAGCATCAGCTAGTTCCTTCCAATCTTCCTTAACCTTCTTTTCAAGGCTATGATACCAAACCACAGGTGCCCCCTCGAGTGACATCCCAAACATCTTTTGGACTTGGCGCTGTGATAGGCCCATTGAACTCATGACTGAGACATATTGCTGCAGATGGACCCTCGGGTCTCCGTTCCCATTAAACTTGGCCATGTCCGGCATTTTAAACTGAGCTGGCAGCTGTTCTCCGAACGTCATTGCCTCATAATCTAACAACTCTTCATTTTTACCCCTCATTTTATGGGTAACTGATTCAACCTGATCCCTGAGTTTCTGTATCTCGGCCTGAGACCCAATCATTCTGTCTGTTGCATACTCTGCCATATCATCATCAAAAGCGGGGATATCATCCCCTAACCCATTCGGAGGCTCCTCACGCCTTACATTCTCAGAATCTCCCCCGGCACGGGGCACAGCCATATTTGTCATGGCAGTAGTCAAGGCTTGCAACTGTTCAGTAATCTTGGCGAAGCCATTTTCCAACTGATCTATCCGGGATACCTCAGTATCTGATTCACTCATGTCTGTTCTCGGTATTTTGGTGAGTCTTCCCTTTTTTCTAACCCAACGGGAATCTATGATGGCTTTCAGAACACAAGGGTTAACATGATGTATGTATGCATGATGTGCATAAGAAGTATATAACATATATTAAATCAAATAAAATTCTCAAACAAATCGGCCTATTATCATTTTAGAAGCTTTTGGGACAACTGTCATAAGAGTGAACCCGTCCCAGTTTAAATGGCCCAACGAGTTCATGCCTTATGGCAAAGAGCCCAACTAAATCCAAATGATAAAATTCCGAACACAATCATAAAATGGCCCATTGTTATTTAGAAGCCTTTTGGCCCAATCGTCATAAGATGTGTCCTTGTCCCAGTTTAAATGGCCCAACAAGCCCATATCCCATGATAAATGGTCCAAATGGATCCAAACAACGATGTTCCCAAACACAAGAAAGATGATGCAAACATGACATAATAATTTTTTACAAAGTGGCCCATCAACATTTCAGAAGCTTTTGGCCTAATAGTCATAAGGTGCGAACTTGCCCCAGTTTAAATGGCCCGGCAAGCCCGCATTTCTGACAATAGTCCAACTGCATCCAAATGAGGATGGTCCACAAGCACATACTCAAGGAAATAATTGTTACTTTAGCCAACCGGTCTATAGGTGGGTTAGTAAGAGTATAGACAAAGGCTCTCACCGGCGAAGGATGGCCCACAACTAGGTCTCCCCACTCAAGGGTTCGAGCAACCAAGTGAGCGCACCATTTTTTATACACTAAGGTACGTGCCAATGAGCTATGGTGTGTGACGGACTGTCAAATGGATTTCCCGTTGTAGATCCCCCAGAGGGAAGGTGGAGCGAGGCTCACTTAAATACCCAAGCCTCTTAGGCTCTTATCGCTTGTTGTCAGGAATAAACAACGAGTCCTCCAAATTAGTCCATCACAATAGGCTAACAGTAGATGGCTATCTAGGTGCCTTTACAGCTTTTCCTTCTAGAAAGGTAGTGAATGAAGGAAGACACCAAACCATTACCTAGCCTAAAAATGCCTTTGATTAAACCCTCACTTTATCCACTATAGACACGGTCAATTAAAACATAAATCCAATCATTACAAGACAATATTCGGGGCCGATTCTCTATCCCCAGTGGAGTCGCCAGACTGTGGGAACACAGAAACTGAGCGACGCCGTTCCTAGGCTCGCGGCCTAGTTGGGAAGGATTACATAACATGGAGTCGCCACCCGGTGTGAACCGGGACAAAGGTTTAAGGCCGCACTCACCCCTCGCAAGGGAAGACCTCAAACCGTTGGGTTCGGAATGGTCCCTTACTTATCTCACTTGTAATGAAAGGATTTATATAATAATTTAAACAAGCTGAAGTAACAATTATTTCTAGAGGTATCATGCTTCTAAATTCACATTTATAAAATAAAATATGCACCTAAATATACGTGTATTTCATATATAAGATTGCATGCTTAACATATATCAAGATAGCAGCTAACATACATCTTTACTTGCATATCATATTCAGGAAAAAAACACAAGCGCACATATTAACCATACAAGCACACATGGTAACCATACAAGCACACATATGAGCATTTTTCCAAGTGGTACGTGGAATTGTAGCCCAAGTACAGACCGCACTACCGTCCATTCGGAATCGGCTACGGAATTTACGTCTGGGTTTCCATCCGATATACCGCGAGAAATAATACTCAAATGGTATCATGACACAAGCATATGAATGGTAATACATTTGCATAAGAAAGATCAACCAATAGGCAATTATGCATGAATATAATAAGACAGACTCAGTTCAGTGTGTGCACGTTCGTATAGCGTTCGTAAACGCGTTCGAACGGAAATGAAACAGAATGCTCACGTTCGAGTAGCGTTCGTAAACGCGTTCGAACGGAAATGAAACAGAATGCTCACGTTCGAGTAGCGTTCGTAAACGCGTTCGAACGGAGATGAGACAGAGAGCTCACGTTCGAGTAGCGTTCGTAAACGCGTTCGAACGGAGATGAGACAGAGAGCTCACGTTCGAGTAGCGTTCGTAAACGCGTTCGAACGGAGATGAGACCTGACACATAATAAGGCAAAAAACACGTGCGCGTTCGAGTTGCGTTCGTGAACGCGTTCGAACGGATACGGACCTGATGCAATACATAAACAGAAAATAAAAGGGCGCGGCGAAGCACTGCCGTAAAGGTGACCTTTTGGGGCTCTTGATCTCTCAAAGAGAGGACCTTTAGACCAACATGCTAAGCTCATGCGCATCACATTACACATACAAGAATAGAACCAATCATGTCAACCAAGTATGCCCGATTGAACACATCTTACGTCCAATCTGAACACACATCAACCGGCGCGGCAAAGCATCGTGGTAAAGGGCTTTTAGCCTCTCCCCATAGGGGATTTCACGTCACACTTACTAAGCCCATGCGCTCGATTGACTCATACGAAAATAACGATAATAATAGTATTAAACTAAGTATGCCCGATTGAACGTATCTAGCGTCCAACCGAACATACATCAACCGGCACGGCGAAGTAGTGTCACGAAGGTGGCCTTTTCAGCTCTTTGTCTCCTAAATGGAGGACCTTTGGACTAACTTACTAAGCCCATGCGCCTGGTTGAATCATGCAAAAATAAACAATATATTGAATTCAAGAGAAAAATAAATAAACAAAAAGCAACACAACGAAAGAGAGATGGTGCCGTTTACTCAAGCGGTACGTGGAGTTGTGACCCGAGTGCAGATCATATTACCGTCCATTCGGAATCGGCTATGAAATTTATGTCCGGGTTTCCATCCGATATACCGCGAGAGTTGACACGTCCCTCATTCATCCAATGCCCACAACATATATCATACACATAACATATACCACAAATACAGAATATATAATCAAAGTAAATGACCAGAAAATAAAATGAGATTAAGTGTGAGAGATACCCTCAGGTCTAACCTTTTAAGCCGTCTCTCGGACTCGCGTTCCACGGGAATCGAAAGGGGGTAAATCTCCGCAACTTTCTGGTCTACTGGTTCAACGTCCTAGCTCACTGTTTCGCTGCTTTGCTTCTCGTTCGAACTCCGTTCTGCTCCTATTCGGCTCCTGTTTTGCTGTTCACTGCACGGGCTACCTGTTTCAATGTTTTTAAAGAATTATTCCAAGTTGTGTGGGTTCTTAGTGCAATTAAAAGTGATTACTTTTAAGATTATCTATGTAGTTTTCTAAGTTACTGTTTTTTAAGGATTTGGGCTGCTGTGTTTGTGTGGTTTTCGGTGATGTATGGAGGTTTAGAGGGGCTGGTTTTCAGTGGTGATTAGGGGTGGTTATTTGTGATAGATTCGGCTATGGAAGAGAGGGATTGTTTTGGTGTGATTTGCTTGTGATGTCTAGGATTTCTTGCTATAATCTTTGTGTGAATTGTGTGTATGAGCTAGAGAGATTGGAGAGGAGGGATGGCCTTGGTTTAGTCATGCTTATATAGAGGAGAGGTAGGGTTTGGCCTTGTGTCACAAGTAAGAGATTTGTGCATTAAATTAGGATATGATTTAGTGCTAGGTAAGGAAAGCAATGGATTTGATTGGGGGACATGTCTTGGCTAGATTAGGAATACAATATATTTGATTGGTTAGGATTAGGCATTTAATTTGTTAGATTAGGAAGTCAAATATGTGATTGGCTTTAATTGGTTAAGATTGATTTTAATTAGGCAAATCTTATTTTTAGTTTTAGTATATAATATATTTGATTCATTCATATTAGGCATGATTTTATTTTATGTTTTATTTAATTGGTAAATGATTTAAATGTTTAATATTTAGTGTTTAATATTTAATTAATATCTAATTATTTAATTTGGGATGTGTTTTATGGGCTTTTGGGGGCTAAATGGGCTGGGCGTGAGGCTAGCAGCAAAACCAGAATTACCGGCTCCGTTCGAACGCCTCATAGCACGCGGCACTAACGTCCGCAATCTGCACAAGGTTCGAACGAAGTAACGAACGCAGCACCAACGAAGACAGTGAGCTTATTTATTCTGAATTCCCCCTTCCGATATCCGTTTCCCGCGGCTTTCATGACTCAAAAGGTAGTGCCTCCAAATGAGACTCATCATCGGGTTTCACATGCGAAAATGCAATGCCTACAACGAGTTTAACCTTGGTACGTCTCCTTGTGGGCCTGCCTTAGCATTCACAATGAGAAACGGCCAGGACCGGAAACCCAGAAGTCACTAGTGAGTGATTGACATATGAGTTGTCTACCTGATGAATATATGTAGGCGAGACCGTGCCTCTACTGTGAGCTGAAATATATTCATGGGATCCACTTTTCACTATTTGTATTTAATTTAATTATTAAATCTTTGTATTCTGTTTGGGGATTACAATATTGCATGATTTAATGGGAGGGGCATTTTTAGATTAAAAATCCACGATCTAGTTAATACTTCTGATATTATATGAAACTGCATAATTTCTGCTATCCGTTTTTCGTGATTTATATGATAGATTTGCTATGGCGGCACCATCCACTAATCAGTTTGCGCGTAAGTTAGATGCGAAAAAACTCAAGGGCGTTGAGAATTTCGCCGATTGGGACTTGGATTTGAGGATTGTCCTCGATTCTGAGAAGTTGGGATATATTATTGAGGGTCCGTTGCCCCTTGCGGTGGCAGAGGACGCAACACCAGAGGAACGCGAAGTCTTCCAAGCTTGGAAGGATGATGATTTAAAATTTAAATCATACATCTTAAGTTCGCTTTCACCGGGACTCAAGAAGCAATACTATAGCATGTCAGATGCCTATAGTATGATGACACGATTAAGAGAATCATTTGAGAACTAAGAACAAGTCATCGTTCATAAGGTCGCAATGGAACATTTCCATGAGCGATTGGACGAGGGGCAAGCTGTGAGCTCACATGTTCTTCACATGATTGATTTGATCGATCAGCTGAGGTAATATAATCTCCCTCTGAATGACATTCTCGGTAGGAGTGTCATTCTTGGTTCGCTCCTAGCTTCATATCGCCAATTCGTGATGTATTTCAACATGAATGGGATTATCTACACCTACCATAAGCTGCATAGGATGTTGCTCACGGTGAAATAAGACCTCAAGAAGGGAGTACCGACTCGCCCTCCCAGACCTACTTCACTTTCTGCTTCTTCCCAGACCTGGTCAAAGGGAAAGAAGAAGAAAGAGAAGAAGAATAAGGGCCTCGGCCCTCAACCACAGGCAAAGATAGCTAAGCCCAATAGGGCTTCTGACGACAAGTGCCATCACTGCAGCAAAGTCGGGCACTAGAAAAGGAACTGTCCTGACTACATTGCCCAGCTGAGGAAAGAGACAGCATCTACATCTGGTACATTTATTTTTCCAGTTATTGATATATCTTTGGCTTGTGAAGCCTTTACATCCATCTGGATTTTAGATTCTGCTTGTCCCATTCACATTTGCAATTCATTGTAGGTGCTGAAGGAAAATAGGAAACTAAAGCCTAGAGAGATGCAGTTGCGATTCGGGAGTGGAGACTCACTGGATGCAGTTGCAGTGGGAGTATACGAGATCCCTTTGGTGAATGGGACACTTTTGTTAAATGACTGTTATTTTGTACCTGGATGTGTAGCTAATATTATATCTCTTTTTGTATTTCATACAGAAGATTATCGTATCAATATTAAGAACTGTTCTTTGTATTTATATGATAAAAGTAATATTCAGATCCTTTGTTGTCCAAATAAGCATGATCATTATACATTGCAAACTTCAAAAGATATTTTAAATACTTGAGTTAATAAACGTAGTTTACCTATTGTTAATAATACTGAACTTTGGCATATGCGGCTGGGTCTTATAGGCGTTAAACGCCTTACCCAATTGGTTAGGAATGGTTTGATAGATGATCTCACCATTGAATCATATCCAACTTGTGAATCTTGTATTCAGGGTAAGATGACGAAAGCCCCATTTTCAGGTGTTGGACACCGTGTCACTAACTTACTGGAACTCGTACATTCTGATGTATGTGGTCCACTAAGTCAGACTACTCACAGTGGTTATTCGTACTTCGTTACCTTTACCGATGATCTGTCATGGTACGGTTATGTCTATTTGATGCGACATAAATCGGAAACCTTTGAAAAGTTCAAAGAGTTCCGAAATGAATTAGAAAAACAAACTGGTCAATATATTAAATGCCTTCGATGTGATTGAGGCGGAGAATATATGAGTGGTGAGTTCATTGATTATATGAAGGAGAATGAGATTCTCGCTCAATATACTCATTCAGGTACTCCACAGCACATTGGAGTGTCTGAGAGGAGAAATCGGACTTTATTGGATATGGTCCGATCGATGTTGAGTTTCACAGATTTACCATATTTCTTATGGGACTACTCTCTTTTAACAGCTGCACATCTTTTGAATAAGATTCCTTCAAAAGATGTTCTTACGACTCTGCATCAGATATGGTTCGGTAGGAGACCAAATCTTAGTTACATTAGGGTTTGGGGTTGTCCTGCCTATGTTAGGGTGACTCAGCAAGATAAGTTTTCGCCTCGAGAGTAAAAGTTTAGGTTCGTTGGATATCCTTCGAATACGAGGGGATATCTGTTCTATGATACCGAGCATCGAAATATGTTCGTAGCTCGCTTCGTAAGATTTCTAGAAGTAGAATTTTTATCATGAGGTGGTAATCATAAACAGGTTGAACTTGATGAAGTCCAACCTTAAAACAACGAACCAACGGAGGAACCTGAAGTTCAAGTATGTCACAAAGGGTATCAAGACCTCTTGAACGCTTGTATTTGATACAAGAAAAGAGTCTTGATGTTCTCTTAGTTGAAGAGACTGATCCTTTTACCTATAGAGAATCGATGTTGGACATCGACTCCGTGAAATGGCAAAGTGTCATGAAATCCGAGTTGGACTCAATGCATGAGAATCAAGTTTGGGACTTGGTTCCACTTCCCGAATGAATTGTTCCTATCGGTTGTAAATGAGTTTACAAGAGGAAGCGCGGGCCTGACGGTAAGGTTGAAACTTACAAGGCTTGGCTGGTAGCAAAAGGTTACACGCAGCGACCTGGCGTCGACTATGATGAAAATTTTTCACCAGTAGCAATGCTTAAGTCTATTAGGATTTTGCTTTCTATAGCTGCGTATCATGACTACGAGATTTGGCAAATGGATGTCAAAACGGCTTTTCTAAATGGATTTCTTGATGAAGAAATCTATATGGAGCAGCCAAAAGGTTTTTCATCCAGCGAAAACTCGGGTATGGTATGTAAGCTTAAGAAGTCCATTTATAGACTTAAACAAGCTTCACGAAGTTGGAATTTCGATTCGACAAAATTATTAGATCGTTTGGTTTTCTCAAGAATTCGGAAGAATCCTGTGTGTATCAGAAGGCCAGTGGGAGCATGGTCATATTTTTAGTCCTATATGTTGATGACATCCTAATCATTGGGAATGATATAGGAATGTTACAAAGCGTCAAAGCATATATTTGTAAGAATTTCTCCATGAAGGACCTGGGAGAAGCTTCCTATGTTTTAGGGATAAAACTCTATAGAGATAGACAAAGGAAGCTGATTGGGTTATGCCAATCAACGTACATAGATAAGATCTTGGAACGGTATAATTTTGGTAACTGTAAGACAGCAAACATACCGTTCAGACATGGGATTCATCTTTCAAAGAAGATGAGTCCACAAACAGAAAATGAGAAGGTTAGAATGACTAACCAACCTTATGCTTCGTGTTTGGGTAGCATAATGTATGCCATGTTATGTACCAGGCCTGATATCAGTTTCGTTGTTAGCGTAACTAGTAGATATCAGTCCAATCGAGGTAATGACCTTTGGATGGCCATTAAACATATCCTAAAGTATCTTAAAGGTACTAAGGATAAATTAATAATTTATGAAGGAAACGAACTGCAAGTTAACGGGTATACGGATTCCGATTTCCAATCGGATCCTGATGATAGAAAGTCTACATCTGGATTTGTATTTACCCTTAATGGAGGTGCAGTTTGTTGGAAGAGTTCCAAACATGGGTCGACAGCAGATTCCACCATTGAAGCGGAATACATTGCGGCTTCTGAAGCTGTAAAGGAGGCTGTTTGGATAAAGAACTTTATCACAGAATTGGGAGTTGTCCCAAGTATCGAGAATGCGATTCTGTTATACTGTGATAATACTGGAGCCATTGCGCAAGCAAATGAACCGAGGGCGCATCAGAAGTTGAAGCATGTGGAACGCAAGTACCACATCATTCGAGAGATTGTGTCGTGAGGGGATATTATCATGTGTAAGGTACCAAGTGAGGATAATGTAGTAGACCCGCTGACGAAGGCCATACCTCCGAAGTTGTTTGATAAACACGTGGAGTCGATTATGGACACAAAATTGGATTTCGTGACAGATATGTCTGAATCTAGAGAGTCTCACTAATGAAATATACTCGCAGAGCACTAGGGCAACATCTATAAATAATATTGATTATTTTTAAAGTTTTTTAAATGTTAAACGAAAAATACATGTGTAGGGACCCGATAGTCATTTCCTAATTTTTGTGTATTTGCATTTAATGTTAGATTAATTCAAATACACATTAATTAATTGTCAAATTGAGATATTTGACTAATATCATAAATATGTATGTATTTGATATTTATTGTAAATATAATACATATATTTAATATATTTATATTTAAATAATTATTTAATTATTTAATTGTTAAATAATTAAATTAATTAAAGATATAAATATTTTAAGTTGTGATATTTTATTTAATGACTTAGTTGTTTTTTTTGACTTTAATTTTTTTTCATTAAATGATTTGATGATTAAAGTAACAAGTTGATAAAGCTTAATTAAATGAAACAAAAAACAAATATCATGATATTTTACTACCTACCTTTTTCGGCCAAGGGCTATTAGGGTTGGTATAAATTATTTTTGTTTCATTTAGGGTTTCATTAAGTTAAAACACTTATCCAAACACTCCATTAAAGGAAGACAAGGAAGCTTGAGAGAAAGAAAAAGAAAAATAAAGAAAAGATTGGTTTTTAGTAAGTATCTCCAACTTGCCATTAGAGAGAAAAATGTTCCTCTTGTTGTTGGCTTCATCTTGTGATGTTCTTATGTTTTTATATTCTTTATTCTTTGTGTTTTTGGAGGATGGAAGTTTGAGGATAGGGTTATGCATGTATAAAGGTCATAGAATGCTTCTAATATGTTAACAAGCATTCTTTTAATGGTTTTAGAAACTAGTTGCCATTCTAGAGTTATTGACCCACTCTTAAATGACCTAAATTTGTTCTATAGTTATTTCATTGTGGTGAGGCTTGATTGGTGTGGAAGAAACTTGATTGAAGTGTTGGATTTAATTGATTTGGTCTAATCTGTCTAATTTGTTGAAATTGAAAAATTAGGTTTTAAGATCTTCTCCAAATTTGGGGATTTTCATTTATGATGTGTATTTGGATGTGTATATGATGCATATAAGATCTTAAGTTGATTGGATATCATCTTGATGTGTTTTGAACATTGAAAGTGCAAAATGCACATTATGCCCACCAAATGAGGCTATCGGCTTTAGGCAAGAAATTTGGGGTTTCATTTTGTAATTTGATTTTTGATGTGTGTGACATGTTAAAATCATCTTAATATTGATTTAGAATCATCCAAAATTATTTCGAACAATTTAAGACTAAAATGAACAAAATGTAAAGTTTTGGGGTAATTTGGTAATTACACAAAAAATTGATTTCTTGTGTAATATTTCATAATTTAATAATTGGATAATTAAATAAATAATTTTATTTAATTGATCCGAGAAAAAGTTTTGAAATCGTAAAATTTTGATTTTCCATTGTTCCGCTGTGTTACCAGATTTTCATATAAAACCCATTCACCTCTGTCACAGGCTATCCGTATTATACCTGAGATATAGATGAGAACGTCATATCCATTCGGTATAATACAATTGACTTTCAATTTACGATCTCTAAATAACACTCGAAAGTGGTTTCCGAAGTTATACCACGACCAAAGATTTACTAGATCGTAAACACGTGATGTATGTCTATGCCCTGTGCACAGGACTGACGGATCCTATCTTGATACGCACAGGATATCATGAGCATCAGGCGGAGGTCTGATCATGACTAGATCATTGACGTGACTGCCATCAAAGTATGGAGGATAGCTCATATATCCACAGTGGTATCTCAAGTCGAAGGACCACTCTGCTCGCTCAACTCGAGAAGGTTCTTATTGACGTTGGTGTACCATCTATTAGGAAACCTTCAGTGAGTCGTTCAGTGCTTATCAAATAAACACCTACATGCCTATACGAGTCTCCTGAGACTCATGGTTCACTGGGACAAACCATCGGACCAAGTCACGATATACGACATGTACTGGTCTCGGCGAATTTTACTCACCGACCCGTGTTAGCAAATCTTGACCAGGAACTTTATTTAAGGATATACAACTAATAGTGCGCTTCCCAATGTCAATTACAAACTACGTTGTAACTGCGCACTATACTAGAAATCCTAGGGTATTTGTCTAATATACATGTATCACTGAACATAAATACAATCCGGATTGGCACTCCGAGCACCAACCCTAACACCGACCATATATGCGATATCCGGATTAAGTCATTTGATAATTAATTACAACCGACCATAAAGGCGGTATCCAATTAAGTCAGGTTAAAATCAATTTAATTAAGTCCAACTGACCATAAAGGCGGTATCCAATTAAGTCAGGTTTTAAGATAATTTATATATCATAATTTAAGGGAGATTAATCTAAATAATCATAATAAAGGTTTCACCCTTCCCCCAGCAGAAATTAACTACAAAACATAAAAGAAATATAAAGTAAATAAACTATTATTACTACTAGAAATAAAAATACATAATTAAAATACTAAAAATAAATACAAATAAGATACAATCCTTAGATCCTTATTAAGAACCTTAAGGAAAGTATGATTTTGGAAAATGAAATCAGCTTCTATTTGTAGGCAAATTTCGGCCGTGCACGTAGCGACGTAGAAGGCTTGCGCGTCGCGACGCGCCGTTGATTTTTGACACGTGTACGTTGAAGGGGTTTTATTGCGAAAATCCGGTAACGCAGCGGAATAGTGGAAAATCAAAATTTTTTGATTTCAAAATTTTTTCTCGGAATAATTAAATAAACTTGTTTATTTTGTTATCCAATAATCAAATTATGAAATAAAACACTATAAATCAAATTTATGTGAATTTACCGAATTACCCCTAAACCAAGCATTTTATTTATTTTTAATCTGAAATTGTTCAAAACAATTTTTAATGATTCTAAATCATTTCTAATATGAATTTAACATGTCCCAAATGTCAAATACAATTAGCAAATTAAATTTCCCAAAAATTGGCCCAAGGCCGTGAGCTTCACAAAGGGGGGTAAGTGCATTTTGTATTTCCATTGTTCAAAACACATGCAAATGAAATCCAACCAACATAAGATTTAATATGTATCATATACACATCCAAGTACACCATATAAATGAAAAGCCTCAAATTTGGAAGTGGTCTTAAATCCTAATTTTTCAATTTCTTCAAATTGGACAAATTATACCAAATTGGTTAAATCCAATACTTCAATCATGTTTCTTCCATTCAAATCAAGTCTCAACACAATGAAATAACTATAGATCAAATCTAGGTCATTTAAGAGTGGGTCAACAACTATAGATTAGCAACAAGTTTCTCAAACTTACAAAAGAATGCTAGTAAACAATTTAGAAGCATTCTATTGAACTCAATACATGCATATCCCTATTCTCAAACTTCCATCAAATAAAAACACAAAGAATAAAGAATAGAAAAACATGAGAACATCACAAGATGTAGCCTAGAACATAAGGAACATTTTCCTCTCTAATAGTAAGTTGGAAAAACTTACTAAAAACCAAGCTTTCTTTGATTTTTCCTTTTATCTTTCTTCTTCTTCCTCAAGCTTCTTTTATTTTCTTTCAATGGAGTTTTAGATGAGATTTAGGTTAATGAAAAATATCCAACACTTGGACATTTTATGACTTGGCCGAAATTTGCACTAAAAGAAAACAAAATGTTATTTTTTCACTTTAATTCAATTAATGCCAACTTGGCCACTTGTTTATGAAATCATTAACTCTTTAATGAATTTCATAAAGTCAAGTAAAGAATCTTTAAGTCATCTCACCATTTATCATAACTTTAAAATATCTACACTTTAATTAATTTAATCATTTAATAATTAAATAATTAATTAATTAATTAAATACAAATATATTAAATATATGTATAGGTACATTAAATATTAAATACATATATATTATTATGATATTAGTCAAATATCTCAATTTGACAATTAATTAATGTGTATTTGAATTAATCAAGCATTAAATGCAAATACACAAAAATTAAGGAAATGACTATCAGGTCCCTACACATGTATTTTGTGTTAAACTTTTAAACGACTTTATAAATAATCAGTATCATTTATAAATATTGTCCTAGTGCTCTACGAGTATATTTCATTAGTGAGACTCTCTAGATTCAGGCATATCCTTCACGAAATCCAATTTCGTGTCCATAATTTATCCACCCGTAAATTATGACGATCACGGATAAACTCGCTGAATCATACAGGTCGAGGTAATGGCAAATGTATAATTCCTTCGTCACAGGTATCCGGATAAATCCCAGAGATATAAATATAAACGTCAAAGTAGTGTAAACCTTGACCAGGAACTGTCTGATATAGATCGGTGACGTGACTGCCATCTAAGTGTGGAAGATGTCTCATGCGCCCACAGTGGTATCTCAAGTCGAAGAATCACAAGTGCTACTCAACCCGATAAGATTCTTATTGACGTTGGTGTACCATCCATTAAGAATCTTCGGTGAGTCGTTCAGTGTTTATCCTTTATACGTCTATACTAGTGTCCAAGACTTATGGTTCATTGAGAAACCATTGGAATCATATATTCCAGTATACGACATGTACCGGTCTCAACGGGTTTACTATACTGACCAAGTAGTGTAAACCTTGACCAGGAACTGTCTGAGAATGACAACGTCATGATACAACCCAATGTCAGTTGCGACGCTTTTGCAACTGCACCATGACTAGTCATTCTAAGGTCATTACGTATTTACCATATTAAAAGATACATTATATTATAGAAACTGCATATATTATTCAAAATAATAACGTTTTATAGAAGTATTCATAAAGAAATACAACCGGGAATTGGCACTCTGAGCACCAACCCCAACATATGTGGCTTTGAAAAGATGGTGACACGTGTCACATGGTTGTCGAAAGACTGAATTATTAGCTCGGTGTCGCGACGCGTGAAGGCTTGTCGTCGCGACGCTGACGTCGTGATGACATAAGGGATGATGCGTGTCGGCATGTTGAATTATTGTGCTGACATCATGATGACGTGGCGATGATGTGTGTAGGAAGATTAATAATTATGCTGACATCATGATGACAAGTGTCGAAAGAATAGTAAGTGAGGCGCGTCGCGACGCGAATTTTAATTTTTCCCTTTTTGTCTATTTTCATCGTTTTAGCCCTAAGTTGATTCCATTGAGTCCCAAAACTTTATTTATCCATAAAACACACGAAAACATATCAAAACATTCATAAAACCCGAGAAACTATACAAAATATTAGGTCAAAGGGGCGGTAAAGGGTGATACATTTTTCGCTCATCACACCCCAAAACCTAACATTTTGTTAGTCCTCGAGTAAAACAAACAAAACAAAATGAAATAAATAATTAAAATTAAATTAATCTAAGCCACTTTCATAGGGATCACGGTTGCATTTAGCGTATGCAACAAGCCTTTAAACCTCTAGGTGTCCCTAATGGACGAGTTATAGTCTCGTGAGGGCTTACAGCGACGATACCCACAAACGTCAATTACATGCACATGCAATCACACATAAAAACAAAAGAGAAAAAGAAATAAAATAAATGAAAATAATAGCTATATATACAATGTCCTCAGAGAATATCTAGCAACAAAGTTAAAGGAACCTTTAGAATGCATACTACAACTAAAATCCAATCCTTTGAACAAAATATCTAAATCAGACTCTAAGTGTGTGTGTGTGTGTGAATAGCTCTGCAAACAGCTTCGATTCTAAGTTATTAACTAGGTGAGTTTGTCTCAATTCTTAGTAGTTAATGAGTCAAACCAACCTGACTATCTAAAATTGTTATGTTTACTACAATATGCGCAAAGTGTGGTATGAAATTTTTTTTTTTTAATAAAGCGTGCAAAAATTAAAACATGCAGGAAAGAAAAAATAATAACGGAGAAAACAAATAAACATAAACAACCTCACCCCCAAACCTAAACCTAGTATTGTCCCCAGTGCATTACAAAATAAAAGAAAGATAAGAGAACAATAGTACTGTGGTTTCTTCATTCCTCAGCCTCGTCGTCATCCTCGCTGCTGTCTTTTGGATAGGCTGGAATCTGATCATCACTCAATACCTGATGATGTGCCATTCGCTGAAGCAGTTGAGCGATGTAGTCGACCCGAGATTCCAACTAATCTACGGGTTGTGATATGGAGCGAGATCGCGATGGTCGTTGCGCTGGTTGAGGTTTCTGTCGTGGTTGTGCAGGTGCTAATAAGGAAGAACCGGCCTGTGCAGGCCTCTCTGCTCGGAGTTTTTGGATAATTTGAGTGGTCAATGCAATGGTGGGCTGCATTATTTCTTCCCTAAGGTCTATGGGCACCCTGGCCAGCGTTCATAGGTTTATAATTAAACTACAGTGTAGCAGGCCAGTTTGTGTAGAACATGCTGCCAAAACTATATTGGTTGATATCAGCCCACCCACATCAATGGTAAGTCCCTCCAATAGAGAGTATAACAAGATCATTCGTTTTTTGTGTCATTGGTAATATGAGTGCCTGGCAGTAATGTGCGAGTCAGGAAATGAAACCAAACCCTGGCATCTTACTTAAGATATCGTGAGATCATCTTCAAATATTCCCTGTTGCTACTTGTAGACACTGCATTTTTGCATAATGCCCGATAATGAGCCTCGAATGGAGGCACTACCTGATAAGTCGCGGAAGTCGCGGGAAACAGACGCCGGAAGGGAAAATTCTGAAGTTAATAGCTCATCAAATTTAAATTCGCTAGTTAGCTGCGGGTTCGCTTAGTCAATTCCTGTTTCAAACATTAAACTTGGCCCAAAACCACCGCACCCATCCAAAGCCTATACGCACCCATCCAAAGCCCACATGCATAACCCTAACCCAAATGCACCACTATTATAAAAGGAACCATGCACAAACCCTAATGTAGGACACAAAAATCGGTGACGCTGTCCCGGGCTCGCGGCCTGGTCGAAAGTACGGAGTAGCTCGCGGGGGACTAAACCGGAGAAATAAAATGGAGTCGCCACCCAGCGTGAACTGGGAAATGATTTAAGGCCGCACTCACCCCTCGCAAGGGAAGACCTCAAACCGTTGGGTTTGGAATGGTCACTTACTTATGTCAATTGTAATGAACGGATTTATGAAATAATATAACCAAGTCTTACGCAACATACACATGCAAGATAAACCAATATCTAAGTTTGCACACATAGGAGTAAACGAAATAAAAGCGAGCACGCAATCTCATGAACATATCAAATAGATAAATGCGGAAATAATAAATATGTGACCAAAGAATTTGGCCGTTTTCAATGTAGAACTTCGTATGCCCGGTTGTACGTATTTCACGTCCAACCAAGCATGTCGTTTCCAGGACGACAAAATAAAATATAACAAAGGGTGCCCTCAGGTCTTTGTTGGGTTTATATTAGGTCCCAAGGATCAAATCAAGCATCAAACATGTGTGAATACTACAATGAAATATGGCGGAATCATACTCACATTGATCAGTTTAGCGATGCGACGAACAAAAATCCTTGTGCTCCTCCTAGAAGCTCTCGGCAGTGGGCAGATTCTTGAGCTCCAAGAATTCGATCATCACCTCCATCAAGCTCCAAGCTTTGTGTTGTGATTCCATGCTCACGGGTGCGGTTCCCTATCACCTTCACAAGACTCCTAAAGCGTGCTAACACTCCGGAAATTTTGCCGCAAAATTTCCTTTAGCTTCTCATTGGCTCACGGCAATTGCAGTGAAAGAAGAAGCAAAACAGCCCCTTGGGTGTGAGAGAGGAGAGAAGTGTGGAGAGAGTGTGTTAAGTGTTGGTTGTTGGAGATTTTTGTATATAATACACAAAAAAAAATTGATTTTCAAAGTTCATTTACCAAAGTTTTACTTTCCAAAAGTCAAAACATTAAAGCCACAACCACCTCCATCAACTATTCACATCAAAAGTGACTAGACACCACTTCACTCAAAGTGAAGTGACTTCTATCACTCGATTGACTAGTGATTTGACGCTTGACGTGACTTGTGGGCCGCACATAAATTCGCAATGTGAGTGCGCCCACAAACACTTCTGGGCTCGAGTTCGCTAATTCCAAATTAACGAATTTTCCGTTGCGACGTAATTAAATAATTATGCCTAGCAAAATCACTATTCACGTCGCTAACGAATTAATTCTAAATTAACTCGTTCGCCCGAATTAAAATCTAATTTCAATTCCGCGTCGAAATCTAATTTCGTATAATATATCGAATATATTATTTAATCAATTAATTCCAAATTAATTGTTTTCTCTCTTTAAATGATATTTTAACCTTGATAAAATATCTCCATAATTAATCCCAGATTAATTTTCTCTCTCATCTAATTAATCCCAGATTAATAAAGTTCGAGTCATACGTCATCGATGAATCTTTGGGAAGTGACCCATGAGATCCCTGGATATGTTGGCAGTAAATTCGGTCGTCGGACTATCCGAACACGTAAGTACCTAGTACTACGCTTGTACCGATTTACAAGACAAGGTTGGCTTCTAGCAAAGCGCCATGCCTACCCAATTCTCCAGAAATATCCTTACAGGAATATGTGATCTATATCAGGCGTAGTATACATAGTATTGCGTATTTCGATCCAGCATCGGATGTCACGTGCTAGGCCTGGGGCTGGAAATGTGTCTGCCCTGTACGAAGCACATATTGGATCTCTGGTAACTAGTCTCTATAATCGGATAATCATGACCTAGTCATATTATCCTGATGACTGCAGTACATAAGAGAACCAGTTCCGTATCCTACGTGATCATCATCTCCACTATGACTGGAGTGATACTTTCATCTCGACATCACACCCAATACACTACGATTCTCAATATACCCAGAAGAGGCGTACACAGAACCGGTTAAAGCCTTGGATGACCAAAATTAAAGTATATTGATTGTTGCAAGTACTAGCGGTGCAAGTCTCAGGTTAAGACCAAATACACCTACCCTGATTCGGACTTCCATAGACACATAGTCATACTACCAATGGAATTCCAAGGGGTCTATCCAGAGCGAAGCTGTTTCCCGTACCATCGGTAAACACAACCTCCTATTACACTTGCATGAGTATCTTATACCCAAATATATGCGAACTATGTCGTTTTTCTCCCATAACACGCACAAGTGCAATACTAGTCTATTCCGCATTATCGATGTCCAATCTCGATAATACTACGACTAGGGATATTTAATGATTAAACCTTCATGGATTGATATCATCTCATATCTTATCAATCCGTAACTAATCATATGGACCTTTCATCATTTATACATCTTGGTGATCTAATCACAAATGATAAAAGAGCAATTTCCTTTGTCACATAGTTAATTTGTACAACAACACCATGATATGTACAAATTGTGATGTTATGAGTCATAACTGTCCAACAATCTCCCACTTGGCACATAGCCAATCACTCAAGTGTCCTACACCCGAACTATGTATGGTTCGCTCAAATTTCTACTGATGAAAGGCTTTCGTCAGCGGATTTGCATGATTATCATCTGATGCGATTTATTCGATCATCACATCGCCACGATGTATGATCCGAACGAATTAGATGAATAGTTGAAGTATATATATGGATCGTTGATGAGACCATTAATTCTTTAGCATGTGCTGTAGCCTAGCTCAGCTGCTAACAGAACTATATCTAATCTAATTAGATTTATTATCGACCCAAATGGCTTCTATTGCTGCCTCAACTGCAGCAATAATCCACTATTGCTATTTATTCGGTAACAGTATCTTGCTTGGAAGATTTCCAGCTCACTGTTCCGTTATCCAAACTTTATAGTACCGTTGTTACGACTTATAGTCGTTTTTATCGGTTAGGAAACTTGCAATGGTGAACCCAGTCACTTCAAGTTCTCCTTCTCCATAGTATAAGAAAGCATCATTAGTTCATCTAAGATACTAGTGGATGTTCTTAACATCAATCCAGTGACTTTCACTTGGATTGGCCCGATTGTGAGTCCATATGCTCAAAGCGTATGAGAGACCAGGTCGCGTACATTTATTTCAATGTACGAGTTCTCAGAGAGTGCATACAAACTTTAGATCTATCCCAGTAGATCTTTATTCCTAGAATAAAGGTTATCTCTCCTAAGAATTCTACGGAGAATTTTTCATGAAAGACAAGCTTTCACCGATTGTATTTTATGGGAATATCATTTCCAAGAAATGACATGTCATCATTATATAGGACAATCACAGTCAGTGCGCTCCCACTAACCTTCTTATATACACAAGAATCAATTTCATTTTGAATTAAATCATATACTATTATGATTACATAAAAAAGATAGTTCCAAGAACGCTATGTTTGCTTTAATCCATCCATGGATCGAATAACCTGCAAACCTTGTTTGCTCGTTTTGGTACGACAAAACCATCAGGATGTTGTAAACATCCTCCAAAAGGTTTCCGTTAAGGAAAGCGATTTTGACGTTGAGCTGCCATATTTCATAAATGAAACATGCAGCATCAGTAAGCATTATCCAAATGGATTTACCGTGGCAACAGGTAAAAGGTTTCGTCGTAATCGACACAATGTTGATAACGATACCTTTTCGCTACAAGCCTAGCTTAGTATGTTGGTATGTTGCCTTCCATGTACGTCTTCCTTGAAGACTTATCGTACCAATAGGCACAATGCCTTTCGGTACATCAACTAGTATCCAAACTTGGTTGGTATACATGGAATCCATTTCGGACTTCATGGAACTTTGCCACAATAGGGAGTCAATACCTTGTATCACTTCCTCATACGTAGTCAGTTCGTGTTCCTCAATAAGATTGACATCTTTATGAGGTGAGATCATAAACCCATACCCCAGGTTGTTTTCTGACTCTCTCCGACTTACGTGGTTCTTATGTATTCGAAGATTATTGGTATAGTTTCATCCTTGATGAACTATTTGTGTTCCATTAAGGAATCGGTACCTGGAATAGTATTACTCCGATTTTCATCGATTTTTACTTTCCTCCCACTTACCACTACATATAGGTATTCCTCTTAGGAAAATCGCATGGTGAGCAACAATTACATTGTTCTCTTGTGAGTTGTATAAGTATTATACTTTTGTTTCCCTAGGATAACCCACAACTTAGGCACTTATCCGATTTGGGTTCTAGTTTGGTATCATCCAAACATATGCCTAGCATTCTCAAATCTTCAGGAATGAGAAAACCCAGTTTCTTTCATGTTCATATCTAATATGAAGTCTGTCTAACAGATTTTTATGGAACCTTATTCTAAATAAGTTCTGCACTGTTTATGCATATCCGTTGAAGGAAATGGTAGCTCAAAGCGACTCATAATTAACCTTATCATGTCCAACAAAATTTGGTTTCTCCGTTCGGACACACCGTCAAGCTGACGTGTTCCGGGAGGAGTCCTCACTGAAAGAATACTATACTCTTTCAAGTATTTGAGAAACTTATTGCTTAAGTATTTTCATCATGGTCCAATCATGATGTTTTAATACTTTAGCCGATCTGTTTGTCAACTTCGTGTCGAAACTCTTTGATTTAATCAAAAGTTTTTGATTTGTGTTTCAAAAGAAACACATAACCATAACGCGATGCCACATCCGTAAAGGTCACGAAATATTCATATCCACCTCTAGTCTAGCTAGATATGGGCCCACTTGCGTCACTATGAACGAGGGCTAACAGATCGGTGGCACTTTGCACTTTTACCAAGTAAAGGTATTTTAGGCACTTTGCCTAATAAACTAGATTCGTAGACATCATTTGAATAGAATCAAATTTGTCGTAGTACCCACTCTTCGAAAGTGTGGATATACGAGTCTTGTTAATTGTGTCCCAGACAACAATGCCACTTATAAGTCTCAAATGATTAAATCAGTTTGAGCTATTTGTTTGTCATGTTTTACGTTTGAGATTTATTTATATTCAAAATATAAATACTGTTATTCACATCTAATGTGTTTATCTCAATATCATCTTTAAAAAATAAAACATTTTAGTGTTCTAGGATATAAAGGTATACCCGCAACGGGTTAAACCCTAATATGAAGATAATGTTCCTAGTCAAACTAGTTATATTTAACAGTTTCCTAATTTAAGTACACACCCGAAGGGTAGTTCTTAAACTTAGGTATCTACGGTTAAAACAGTGACTTTCGTCCCGTTTCCAATTCGCAGATTAATCTCAACTGAAGTCAGTATCCTGCTATTCAGCAGATTCTGCACACCAGTATATATTTATGTACCACATCCAGTATCTAAAATCTAATTTTAATACTAGCAGTGAACATATTTATGACAAATATATTTGAAGTCAGAGCCTTGCACCGTCTTCAATTCCTTCATGTCTGCCTTGTCCATACGGCAGTCACGCATCCAGTGACCCCGTTTGCCACAATTTAGGCAGACATTTTGGGATATGTCATTTGTCTTCCCGGAAGATTATAATGATTTTGCCTTTGCCCTTTTCCACACTCCAGAAGCCTTTTGGCCAAGCCTTGGCCTTCTAGAATGTCGAAGCTTGCGCTTCTTGCCTATTGCAAACTTTGGCTTTGTCTCATTGAGTATAGCCATTAACTCTCCAAGAGTTTAAAATTGCAATTTGTACTTCTAAGATCTAAAAATAGGTCTATGAAGATCCTTCAATTTCATTATCATACTATAAGGATCTAATCCTTAGTTCTGAATAAGAAATTAATGAGTCTTTGCAGCAAGCTTAATGGATTAAGCACTAAAGTTATCATCACATGAATATTCCAAATATCATGTTCTACTATTTGCTCAACTCCGGGCTTCGGCTCGAGACGTCACTATATCAAATAAAGTAACTTCTCAGTTTTCAGGACTATCCTGAAGTTTTATTCCCAATTTGAAAATTAAAGTCGTTTAAATACATTTTCACCCAGGATTATGTTTTAAACACTAATCTTTCAATTATCTTGATTCTAATAGTCCAACTATTTAATCAACGATTTTAGGTACTATTGATTATAATGATTACTATAGTCCAACTATATAATCAACTATATTTAATTGATTAAATTCAATTATATTGATTACTATAATCCAATTATAAAATCAACTATTAATTGAAATTAGTTTGAATACAGTTCAACTGTTAATTTAAAACAACGATTCATTATTAGTCCAACTAATATATTAATGTAACGACGAAAAATTGATATAAGCGCGTATGGCAAGTAACTAAACGAATATTACAAATTTAATACTTGCCTCCCACTATTTTTCGGTGAGCCTCTAACCCTCTGTGGAGTACTCGGGAAACCTTGTTTCCTAGTGGGCTAGGATCCCGTTAAATAACACACAATCTTGACTTTGGCCAAAAAATTGTATGATAATTAACTAGGTAGATCTCTAAGATCAATTGGATCCCATCCAATTCCTAGATCCAGTAGGTGGACATCCAAGTCCGAAACATATATCTTATATATGCCAATATATCCAATATATTGCCTAACCTTTTTCCTCTGAATCAACTAAGCTTTGGCTTTGGCACAACAAACTTAGTGATCCCAATTAAGCGGAACCCATTGACCTTGGAA
Organism: Zanthoxylum bungeanum; assembly: GCA_019454045.1. NCBI lineage: Eukaryota > Viridiplantae > Streptophyta > Magnoliopsida > Sapindales > Rutaceae > Zanthoxylum > Zanthoxylum bungeanum. The sequence goes on along the minus strand of SKCR01033664.1, from coordinate 15,785 downwards.
AGCTTCGTAATCAATGTCGATGGAAAAGAAGTGATCTTGACTTTGGCCAACAAATCACAACTTGGACAAGACACCGATATGGAACAAAGCCTTCGTGATTCAAACACATCCACAACGGACAAAGGTCTTGACTTTGTCCAACAAACCAATGTCTGTCTTGGATCTTGAGTAAGAATCACTCAATGGAAGGAAAAACGCTTAATATGATGTTGAGGGTTTTTCGCGTGTAATTGACAACTAATTAATTATCTTTGTTAAGATCTCATCATCATACACCCTTAAACATGCATTTTAAACACATAATAAGGCGTGTAAATAAATATAATAATGATATGCGGATGGATACTAAAACATTGTTCCTATAACAAATCTCTCAATTTCCTCTCTCCCGCTAGCACAAGTATTACTTCTACCCGATTACATAACACTTCTAAAGAAACCTCATTTACATTGAGGGGAATAGGTGAGAAGAGAAATACAAAGAGTAAGGAGGTAATATGCTGGATACGCAGGTCCAATTAATAAATTCTAAATTTATTACAACAATTTCCAAAATTGCCCCACCCATCTAATATCCATCCGATATACATTATTCATGCATCACAACCATGTATTCACACAAGCATGTTATCAATCAATCTAATCCAATTAATTAATCTAATAATTAATGACCATCCAATGTTCAAACAACGATTTAATTTTGTGCGAATCAAACTCGTTTTGCGAGTAAGTACTCAAAGTACGAATTCTTGAATTAAATTAAACTACAACATTAAATCTAATTTAATATGTATTTAATACTAATTCATTATTTAATTCCAAATTAAATATTACACTTTATTAACGAACTTTTACGACTTAGATTCTAATTCTAATCGTTACGGGTCTCAAAGCCCGATTAACATCCAATGTCAATTTAATTTAAAGTCCAATGGGCTTTTAATTAATTTCTAAGGCATGGACTTTTGGTCAATATGGGTCAAACCCAAATACCAAAGCTCATTTAAGGAATCACCCTTATATGCCAAGAAACCAATTTAGGCCCATTAGGCCCAATTAATATTAAAGGTCCATTAGTCATAATTGGACTTTATGGATATGGTTTTGGGCCCAATTGGATCCAACCAATTTAGCCTAAACCCAATCTTGGTACAACCAAGCCCATTAAGCCCAATTACAACTTTACAAGCCCAATTTCCAAATTAAGCCCAATTAATTAAATTATCAAAATTCCAAATTTTATAATCTAATTAACCAAAGTGTATTCCATAATTAATTACCCAAATTAACATTTCCAAAACATCAATTAGCCTAATTAATTATGCTCATTAACATCAAAACATGTCGAACACATTTTAATCAAAAATCAATCATTTTCATGCTCCAATAGTCTTGGCATTTTGGGGATTTATAATCCGATTTCGTTTTCAATCCAATTGAATAACAAATCAACATTACCCAATGTTTTCCAACTCATCCAATGATCAAAAACACAAAATACCATGACAATTAGAGTTCATGTACCTCTCGGCCAAGCCTAAGATTTGGGCAAAAATTGATCCAATCAACTTTTCATGAAATTGATCCAATCAAACTTCATTTAAACATCATTTAAGCATACTCAATCAAGTAATTTTATCAAATCATGCTCAAATACAATTTACCCAATTTTAACCCTAAGTTCAAGTTTCATGCTCAAATGGGCTCAAGATACCATTGTTGGGTTTCTATTAGGTCCCAAGGATCAAATCAAGCATCAAACATGTGTGAATACTACAATGAAATATGGCGGAATCATGCTCACATTGATCGGTTGTGCGATGCGATGAACAAAAATCCTTGTGCTCCTCCTAGAAGCTCTCAGCAGTGGACAAATTTTTGAGCTCCAAGAATTCGTTCATCACCTCCATCAAGCTCCAAGCTTTGTGTTGTGATTCCATGCTCACGGGTGCGGTTCCCTATCACCTTCGCAAGACTCCTAAAGCGTGCTAGCACTCCGGAAATTTTGCCGCAAAATTTCCTTTAGCTTCTCATTGGCTCATGGCAATTGCAGTGAAAGAATAAGCAAAACAACCCATTGGGCGTGAGAGAGGAGAGAAGAGTGGAGATAGTGTGTTAAGTGTTGGTTGTTGGAGATTTTTGTATATAATACACAAAAATGAATTTCAAAATTCATTTACCAAATTTTTGCTTTCCAAAAGTCAAAACATTAAAGCCACAACCACCTCCATCAACTATTCACATCAAAAATGACTAGACATCATTTCACTCAAGGTGATGTGACTTCTATCACTTGATTGACTAGTGATTTGACGCTTGACGTGACTTGTGGACCGCACATAAATTCGCAATGCGAGTGCGCCCACAAACACTTCCGGGCTCGGGTTCGCTAATTCCAAATTAACGAATTTTCCGTTACGACGTAATTAAATAATTATGTATAGCAAAATCACTATTCACGTCGCTAACGAATTAATTCTAAATTAACTCATTCGCCCGAATTAAAATCTAATTTCAATTCCTCGTCGAAATCCAATTTCGTATAATATATCGAATATATTATTTAATCGATTAATTCCAAATTAATCATTTTCTCTCTTTAAATGATATTTTATCCCATATAAAATATCTCCATAATTAATCCCAGATTAATTTTCTCTCTTATCTAATTAATCCCAGATTAATAAAGTGTGAGTCATACGTCATCGGTGAATCTTTGGGAAGCGACCCATGAGATCCCCGGATATGTTGGCAGTAAATCCGGTCGTCGGACTATCCGAACACGTAAGTACCTAGTACTACGCTTGTACCGATTTACAAGACAATGTTGGCTTCTAGCAAAGCGCCATGCCTACCCAATTCTCCAGAAATATCCTTACATGAATATGTGATATATATCAGGCGTAGTATACATAGTATTGCGTATTTCGATCCAGCATCGGATGTCACGTGCTAGGCCTGGGGCTGGAAATGTGTATGCCCCGTACGAAGCACATATTGGATCTCTGGTAACTAGTCTTTATAATCGGATAATCATGACCTAGTCATATTATCCCGATGACTGCAGTACATAAGAGAACCAGTTCCGCATCCTACGTGATCATCATCTCCACTATGACTGGAGTGATACTTCCATCTCGACATCACACCCAATACACTATGATTCTCAATATACCCAGAAGAGGCGTACACAGAACCGGTTAAAGCCTTGGACGACCAAAACCAAAGTATATTGATTGTCGCATGTACTAGCGGTGCAAGTCTCAGGTTAAGACCAAATACACCTACCCTGATTCGGAATTCCATAGACACATAGTCATACTACCAATGGAATTATGAAGGGTCTATCCAGAGCGAAGCTATTTCCCGTACCATCGGTAAACACAACCTCCTATTACACTTGCATGAGTATCATATACCCAAATATATGAGAACTATGTTGTTATGCTCCTATAACACGCACAAGTGCAATACTAGTCTATTCCACATTATCGATGTCCAATCTCGATAATACTACGACTAATGATATTTAATGATTAAACCTTCATGGATTGATACTGTCTCATATCTTATCAATCCGGAACTAATCATATGGACCTTTCATCATTTATACATCTTGGTGATCTAATCACAAATGATAAAAGAGCAATTTCCTTTGTCACATAGTTAATTTGTACAACAACACCATGATCTGTACAAATAGTGATGTTATGGGTCATAATTATCCAACAGTCTTACCTTTTAAGTCGCTTCTCGGGAGTGCGTTGGGACGTCGCCGGAAGAGTTAATGTTTTCGCTATTTTCACTGGTTCGCTGTTTCCACTCGTTGTTTTCTTTGTTATCACTCGCCGTTTATGCTCGCTATTTTCTCTATTTTCACCCGTTGTTTCACTGTTTTGCTCGTTGTTTTCTCTGGACTGTTTTGGTTGTATTTGGGGTTGTTTTCAGGGGTTATTTTTGGTGAGTGTGGGGACTATTTTTGGGATGATTTTGTTCACTGCTTTGCTGCTGTTTAGGGACTATTTTGGGTAGGTTGTTCACTGTTTTGCCGTTGTTTAGGGAGAAGAGAGCATGAAGAGAATTAGGGTTTCTTTGTTGCTTTTTGAGTTGGCTGAGAGAGAGAGTCAAGAGTTGATGATGCTGAGAGTTGATGAGAGAGAGAGATGAGAGATGAAAGGCTATTAGGGTTTATTATTTTTTGTTTTATGTTTTGTAAACAAAGTGAGAGAGCGTGAGAGATGAGAGAGGGATGGGGAGCCGTGAGGAGTGAGAGGGAAAAACTAGGATTGATTTAGGTCTCTTTTTATAGTTGCATGTTAGGGTTTGCTTGTGCATGAGATCTTCAAACAAAAAAAAATCAAGTAAAAATGGATGTATTTAATTAATTTAAAAAGGGAAATAAATTTGTGTAATTTTGGTGGGGAATATCTTTAAATTGGTAGGTGATTTATTTAGTTTAGGAAGGGTATTTGTAACGACCGGTAGATATTACTACAACCTATGACGATATTTTTGCGTACAAGACAAAGGAATGTAAAATAAATTATGACGGGATTCAAATACAATTATGAAAAGACATCGGGAACGATCAGGAAAATTTTCGAGGTCCCGAGAAGAAACTGTACCGTATGCCCTTTTGTACTATATATAGTATTTTGGGTATGACTTTTTCATACGAACTCGGAATTATATGAATTTTATATCTTCGGAAAGCTTAGACCAAAACCTACAACTTTCGCGTTAAACATTTTTCCAAATTAGGACCAGAACTAGGTCAAAAACGCAAGTTAGAATCTGGATGAATAGTTATTTCGGCCCAAATGACAAAAACACCAAACCTCTCCATTTCTCTAGATATTTCTACACCTTTCTTTGTATTAATTAGGTCCACTATATAAAGGAAAACTATTCACCTTTTACAAGAGACTAAAAAACGAATGGAGAAAACCGTGAGAGAAAAGAGAGGGAAAAAGATGAAGAAGAAGGAGAGAAGAAGAAGGAGAGAAGAAGAAGAAGAAGAAGAGAAGAAGAAGAAGAAGAAGAAGAAAAGGAAAGAGTAGGAAAGCTTGGCATCCATGGAAGACTTGGAGATTAAAAGAAAATCAAGAAAATGGAGGTAAGATTCCATAACCCAAATCTTGAGTTTTGATTTTGTTGGTAGGAATGACTTGATAATGATGATTAGCATGTTAGAGATTATAATTGATGAGGATTTTGAAATAATTGGAGCATTGTCTTAAGTGTTTTAGGTAATTTTGGGTTTGATTTCCAAGATTGATAATTTAATTAGATGATAATTTGGGGGTTTGATGCATGATTAAATGAGTTAAAGATGAGGTGTTTTGATATTAGTTTTGTTATGGAATGAAAGTGATTAAAAATGGGTTAAGAGTTTTGAGATTAGTAAATGATTTAGAGTATAACAAAATGAATTGAAGGTTTGATGTACATTAAAATGAGTATATAAGGATGTTTTGTATATTGGTTTTTGGTTTGAAAGTGTTGAAATGGGGTAGGGTTACTTAAGGTTGTAAGAATGAAGGATTTAGTTATGCCGCACACCAAATGTTCGATATAATGCCACACTCAAACTAATTGAAGAAAATAAACACAATTCACATGTTATAAATGGTGCTTAAAATGGTTAAAATTCTGTTGGGGTTTGTTGGATTGATGGAATTAGAGAAGAAGGCGAAATAAGAAAGTTAGGTAACGGTGTCGGTTTACAATAAGTTCCGGACAGGTTATATTTGGTCACTTCTAACTCGAGTTTTATATGCCCGATTGATAAACTGTAAAATTCTAAGTAAACTAGACACATAGAGGAGTAACATATCCAAAAATCAGAATTTTTGGACTTAAGACGCTAATGTAGAAAAATCTCCAAAGTCAACTGATCGGCAGTAAAGTCTGCACCTGCGACCTGATGATCTAGGCTCGGTTTTTGATTTTTAAAATGAGTTTCGGGTGTCCAAACGATGAGCCGTCAGCGCAAAAAAAAATTAGACACATAGGAGCCCGACATATAAGAAATTCAGAACCATTGGACTTAATAAGAATTTTTGACGGAGTTTCGAATTGGAGTGATCAGCAGGGACTGATCTGATTCTGTCCCTGCTGAACAGCTGGTAGAAATCAGTTTGTTTACGTAGTTCCGGGAATCGAAATCAAGATCCGTAAAATTTGAGATAAAGTAGACTCATATGGGATTCATCCATAAATATTTCAAGACTAAATTCCTTACCATTTTCTCTCAGTAAAATTCCAAATCAGACCCAAAAACCTGGAAAATTCTGGTTCATTTATTCTTCTAAGTTCATTAGATATTTCTTTGTTCTAACAATCCCTTTATTCTTATAGATCAACATTAGAACTCGCAACCACCGTCGATGCCGTGAAAAGACGTCATCAAGCCCCAATCAGTGAGTGGACACTTTCCTTTTTACTTGATTTTCATATCGTATTTTGATATCAGACTTATTTTTATGCCTTAGGGCGTTAGACTTCTTAATTGCTGTTATTACATGATATTTATGTTTTATGCTTTGTTTTAGTTGTGCTTTAGTTGTGCTTTACACATAAAAGTTTTAAAACATGAGTTTTTATTTATTTCGGGGCATGAGGTAAAACCTCACCCCAGTATGTAACTTGAGATTCAGATGGAATTGACGGATACAGAGAGCATGTGCACATGTTGAGGACTGGGGGGACGCTCCTAGATCCTCAGCGCTCAGATGGTACATTCCTGGGCGGAGATGCGCCTTCGGGCGGAGATGCGCCTTCGGGCGGAGATGCGCCTACGGGCGGAGTTGCGCCTACGGGCGGAGATTCTGTTTTCAGAAAAAGGATTTCAATTTTTCAGTTTTCAGAAAAGATTTTTAGAAAAGAATTTAGAAAGACGGATTTAGAATGAAGTACAAGAAAGAGTTTTCAGTTTTCGGATTTCAAATTTTCAAGAACACAGTTTTCAGAATTTCAGAATACAGATTTTTAACCAATAGTTTTCAGAAAACGGATTTCTCGAAGCCAGAGATTTTAAAAACAGTTTTCAGTAAATTTGATGAAGTTTTGAGAACAAGAGTTTTCATAAAAGATATTTGAAAATGTGATTTTAAAGTTAGAAGACTTTTACTTCAGTTTTCAGTTTTCGTTCACTCACTTAGGTCGTATGACGACCTAACCCCCCTTCAGTTTTATTTGTTTTGTAGGGTTTTCCAGGAGGACGAGCTCAGGAGGATGGATACTGATGCAATCACCAGGGTTGGAGTCCACTAGTTTAGAGTCAGAATATTATAGTCCAGTTAGAGTTGCATACATGCACTAGTAATGTGATAGTCATTACAGATAGTCCTTAAAGTGTTGTAAAGAAGTATTCCTAAGCATGCATTAATAAAAGTATTTCATGTTGATTTAGTTATAGTCTTCACGTATGGCATGACATTTATATAGTTCAGAGTACAGTCAGATAGTAAGAGGCTTATGGGGTTAGCACAGCTATCCCCTGCCGGTAACATCTCCCGGATCGGGGATGTTACAGTATTATTTTGATTTTAATTGGATTTGATTGGATTTAATTTAATTTGTGACATGTGTTTTAAATGTTTTAATTATTTTTGGATTGGGCTTGGGCGAAATGGGCTTTGGATGGGTGCGGGGGTTTTGGGCCGAGGCTTAATATTTTAAAATAGAGATTAATCGGGCGAACCCGAGGCCAATTAGCGAGTTAAATTTGTTGATGTATTTATTTTTTTTTAATTTTTTTCCTTCCGACGTCCATTTCCCGCGACTTCCGCAACTTATCGGGTAGTGCCTCCATACGAGGCTCATCATCGGGCTTCATGCAAAAATGCAGTATCTACAGTCGCCCCCACTTTGATGGGACTTGTGCAGTGTGTGACAGTGACAATCCTATCAAAGTCATGCATATATTTTTACTTACTTACCTGGCTCGCCAGCTGTCGCCGAACTTACCTGTCATTTTGAGACGCTTCGAACTGAGTTGATTTGGTGACGAGGTGCTGCGACCCTTGGGTCTTGTTCCTGAACCATTACTTGATGAAAGATGGTTCATTCTCGAACCGTTACTGATGAGAGATGGCTCATTTTTGAACCGTTACTTGAGTTGAGATTGATGGCGAGGCGCTGTGACCCCTGGGTCTTGTTCCCGAACCACCGAGTGGGTCTTGTTCCCAAATTGAATTGTGGGTCTTGTTCCCGAATTAAATTGTGGGTCTTGTTCTCGAGTTGAATTGTGGGTCTTGTTCCCGAACTGAGTTGTGGGTCTTGTTTTCGAACTGATTTGTGGGTCTTGTTCCCGAACTGAGTTGTGGGTCTTGTTCCCGAACTGAGTTGTGGGTCTTGTTCCCGAGTTGAATTGTGGGTTTTTTCCCGAACTAAGTTGTGGGTCTTGTTCCTGATTTGAGTTGTAGGTCTTGTTCCTGAACTGAGTTGTGGGTCTTGTTCCCGAGTTGAATTGTGGGTCTTGTTCTCGAGTTGAATTGTGGGTCTTGTTCTCGAATTCAGTTGTGGGTCTTGTTCTCGAATCTGTACTGATTGTGGGCTTTGTTCCTGAACTGTGCTGATTGTGGGCTTTGTTCCCTGGGCTTTATTCCCGAACTGTGCTGATTGTGGGCTTTGTTCCCTGGGCTTTATTCCCGAAATGTGTTGACTGTGGGCTTTGTTCCCGAGCTGTACTGAATGTCGGCTTTGTTCCCGAACCGTGCTGAATGTGGGCTTTATTCCCGAACTGTGTTAAGAGTGGGCTTTGTTCCCTAGGCTTTGCTCCCGAACTTGTGTTGATTGTGGGCTTTATTCCCGGACTGTATTGAGAGTGGGCTTTGTTCCCGATTGTTTGTCTTTGCCGTTTTTTCTTCAAAACCTGCGAACAAAAACAAAACAAAAATTATGTGCATGTGACGTGTATGCATGTATGCATGGATGTGTTTCTTATTCCCTTGGGTTAGGTCTACCTTGTGCTCTCTGGCGCCCTTCGCCTACTAATGTCTTTGGTTGCCCCATGGGCATGCTTACAGTTTCCTTTTGCCAGTTCTCTTCTGGTGATTGCTCAGTTTTCTTTGATCCAATGACTCGAGATTCCATTATGTCCCTTATTCGCGAGGTGGTAGACTGGTCGCCCCCAGACTCGATTTAGGTTTCTGCTCTCTGCTGCTTGCACTAGGTCAAGGTGGACCACGTGATGTGGCATTGCATATCATCATACTATATTACATGTTACTAAATAGTCCCAATAGTTACACATATTATTGCCCTCAAAGAATGCCCAGTATTGAAATCAGAGAACCTTCAAAACATTCAATGCAACACAAATCCAAGTCTTTGAATAAATGATCTAAGCCAGACTCAAAATATGTGTGTGCAAAGGTTCATTTGTAGATTCATCCCCAGGTAAGCCAACTCAATGATTTCGTCAAAAAATTGGGATCGATGAGTCAAACCAACCTAGATGTCTCAATTATGCCTGCAGTTGCTTTTCTGTGCTTAATGTGGTATGGTTTTCTTTCTCTTTTGTCTCTTTTTTTTTTCTTTTCGTTTTGAACTTTTTCTTTTTTCTTTTTTTTTTCTTTCTTTTTTTTTCAACACACCTACCATTTAAGGTAGCATTTCTCTTCATTGTGGTCCTAATACTCGCCCATGGGTAGCTTCACGCTTATCGGTTATAGGTGGTTTAATTCTTTTCCTTAGATACTTTTCTTTTATTTTCAACCATACCACACATCATAACACAAGCAAATCAGGATAGACATTTAGGCGAACGGTCATTCACCGACCTAAAATTTCTTCAACTAGTCACTTTGCTAACTACTCAGGTTTTCACTGCTAAGAACCATAATCAAGTTCTTACGAATCTAACATAGATCAATTACTCAAAGTATCAGATAAAAGCACATCAAAAGTTTATCGTTTCTAAGATTTCTCCCTAAAGCAAACGATTTCATCATCGGACTTATGCCTAACTATTAAGGACTAAGAACAAACAAATTTTTTTCTCTTCTTTTTTCTTTTCTCTCTTTTTTTTTTCTTTTTTTTTCTTCTTTTTTTTCACAATGGTCTTTCTATCATTGCCGTAAAGTTTTATGTTCCTCGGTTTCCTTTTCCCCGATATCCATGTTTGCTAAACTCTTCTTGACAAATCTCTCCTTCTCTAACCCAACGGATATCTATGATGGCTTTTAAGACACAGGGGTTAACATGATGCGTGTATGCATGAGATGCACGTGGTTATCAAAACAACATATATCCTTCCAACCTTATTTCTCCCAAACTCGTGGTAAGTCCATTTCTGTCCTAGGTATGGCTTATTCCATGCACCAATGTGGGTATGCAAAATCGTTCTCTCCTATGCTATGGGGTGAACCTTGGTCGCTTCAGTCCCTTTCCATCGGTAAAAGACAAAGACCGCCCATTTACAACGTGGCCTAAGCCTATTATTGGATTATGTCATTGTCTAGAAATGACGAATTGGGCTTTTGGCAACCGTGGTCATGGGGATGAACTTGGAGGTATCCAAAGTAAATAAATATGTCGTAACAATGCGTATCCTTCTTAGGTGAAAGCCATTGTGGATATCGGACTCATGCTTCTAGCATATTTAGATTATGATTGGATTTTCTAAGCCCATCAAGGTTTTCATACAAGTTGGCCCATTATCATTTCAAAGCATTCAATCATATTATTGCGAGGTGCAAACTTGTCCCAGTTGAAAAGGCCCAACAGGTTTACACTTTTGCGATAAGGTGGCTAAACAACTTCAAATGGTAGGGGGCCCAAACACAAAGTGTCTCATCATCATTTTGAAAGCTTTTGGCCCAATCGTTATAAGATGTAAGCTCATCCTAGTTTAAATGGCCCAACAAGTTCACATCTCATGACAAGAAGTCCAAATGAATCCAAATGATGATGGTCCCAAATATAAGCATAAATGGTGGCTTCTATAGGTCATATAACTATGGTTCTCATGCAGTTTTATGGGAGTATTAATAAAGGCTCCTACCGGCGAAGGGTTGCCCACAACTAGGTCTCCCCACTCAAGGGTTCGAGCGACCAAGTGAGCGCACCTTTTTTATACCTTAAGGTACGTGCCAACGAGTGATGGTACCATATAACGATCCGCCGCTTCGAGCGAAAATGACTTCACGATACATGAATAGCTGTCAAATGGATTCCTCTATTGAAAATTCCCTAGAGGGATGGTGGAGCGAACTCTCTTAAATACCCTGACCTCTTAGGCTCTTATCGCATTGGTGACAGGAATAAACAACAGATCATCCAAATTAGTCCATCACTTTAAATATACTCCAAGGTAAGCTTCGAGTAAATGATTATCTAGATGTCTTCACATCTTTTCCTTTTGGTTATTAAAAAGGTAGTGAGTGAAGGAAGACACCAAACCATGATCTAACTCTAATACCTTTGGTTAAATCAACTTTAGACAAGGTTAACTAAAGCAAAAATCACAAATATTACAAGACATTATTTCGGGGCCGATTCTCTATCCCCAGTGGAGTCGCCAGACTGTAGGACACAGAAATCAGCGACGTTGTCCCGGGCTCGCGGCCCGGTCGGGAGTACGGAGTAGCCCGCGGGGGACTAAACCGGAGAAATAAAATGGAGTCGCCACCCAGCGTGAACTGGGAAATAATTTAAGGCCGCACTCACCCCTCGCAATGGAAGACCTCAAATCATTGGGTTCGGAATGGTCCCTTACTTATGTCAATTGTAATGAACGGATTTATGCAATAATATAACCAAGTCTTACGCAACATACACATGCAAGATTAACCAATATCTAAGTTTGCACACATAGGAGTAAACGAAATAAAAACGAGCACGCAATCTCATGAACATATCAAATAGATAAATGCGGAAATAATAAATATATGACCAAAGAATTTGGCCGTTTTCAATGTAGGACTTAGTTTGCCCGGTTGGATGTATTTCATGTCCAACCAAGCATGCCGTTTCCAGGACGACAAAATAAAATATAACAAAGGGTGCCATCAGGTCTTACCTTTTAAGTCGCTTCTCGGGAGTGCGTTGGGACGTCACCGGAAGGGTTAACGTTTCCGCTATTTTCACTGGTTCGCTGTTTCCGCTCGCTATTTTCTTTGTTATCACTCACTGTTTCTGCTCGCTGTTTTCTCTGTTTTCACCCGCTGTTTCGCTGTTTCGCTGTTTTGCTTGCTGTTTTCTCTGGACTGTTTTGGTTGTATTTGGGGCTGTTTTCAGGGGTTATTTTTGGGGAGTGTGGGGACTATTTTTGGGATGATTTTGTTCACTGATTTGCTGCTGTTTAGGGACTGTTTTGGGTTGGTTGTTCACTGCTTTGCTACTGTTTAGGGAGAAGAGAGCATGAAGAGAGAGGAAGAGAATTAGGGTTTCTTTGTTGCTTTTTGAGTTGGCCGAGAGAGAGAGCCAAGAGTTGATGATGCCGAGAGTTGATGAGAGAGAGATAAGAGAGATGAGAGGCTATTAGGGTTTATTATTTTTTGTTTTCTGTTTTGTAAACAAAGTGAGAGAGCGTGGGAGATGAGAGAGGGAGGGGGAGCCGTGAGGAGTGAGAGGGAAAAACTAGGATTGGTTTAGGTCTAGTCATTTCCTTAATTTTTGTGTATTTGCATTTAATGTTAGATTAATTCAAATACACATTAATTAATTGTCAAATTGAGATATTTGACTAATATTATAAATATATATATGTATTTGATATTTAATGTAAATATAATACATATATTTAATATATTTGTATTTAATTAATTAATTATTAAATGATTAAATTAAATAAAGTATAAATATTTTAAGGTTATGATATTTTACTTTAATAACTTGGTTTCCTTTGTTGACTTGCTTTATTACATTAAATTGTTTAATGATTAAACTTGCAAGTTGATTAAAAGCTTTAATTGAAACAAAATACAAATATCTAGATGTTTTGTTTATTCTTGCTACACCATTCGGCCAAGGCATGTTTTGGAGCAAGTATAAATTGTTTTGTTTCTTTTAGGGTTTTCATTAAGTCAAACACTTATCAAATACTCCATTAAAAGAAAACAAAGAAGCTTGAAGAAAGAAAAAGAAAACAAGGAAAAGTTTGGATTTTAGTAAGTTTTTCCAACTTGCTATTAGAGAGGAAAATGTTCATTGAGTTCTAGGCTTCTTGCTATGAGTTTATTATGTTTTTCTATTCTTTATTCTTTGTGTTTTTTTTGGATGGAAGTTTGATGATAAGGTTATGCATGTATAAAGATCATAGAATGTTACTGATGAGCTAGTAAGCTTTCTTTTGATGTTTTTTTAGAAACTTGTTGCCAATATAGAGTTATTGACCCACTCTTAAATAACCTAGATTGTTCTATAGTTTTTTCTTTTTGGTGAGGCTTGATTGGAATGGAAGAAACATGATTGAAGTATTGGATTTAACCAATTTGGTCTAATTTGTCCAAGTTGATGAAATTGAAAAATTAGGGTTTAAGACCATTTCCAAATTTGGGGCTTTTCATTTATGTTGTGTATTTAGATGTGCATATGATACATATCAAATCTTATGTTGATTGGATTTCATCTGGATGTGTTTTTGAACATGTAAAGTGCAAAATGCACATTATCCCCCCTTGTTGATTCTCTCGGCCTTGGTGTAGTATTTTGGGGATTTTTGTTGTAATTTGAATTTCAATGGGTAGGACATGTTAAATTCATATTTGAAATGATTTAGAATCATCCAAAATCTTTTCGAACAATAGGGAGGCGACACGTGGCACGCGATTTGGGTGGTCCAATGAGATGATGACACGTGGCGTCTGGCGCACGTTAGCAGACCCGGTGCATGTTAGCAAGTCAAACCTATCAGATTCTGACACGTGGCAGTCGGCGCACGTTAGCACGTTCGGCGTATTTTGGGCGTCGCGACGCGCAGAGTCTTGGCGTCGCGACGCGCAAAAATACCATTTTGCCCCTATTGACCCATTTTTGTCTGTTTTGGCCCCAAATTGCTTCCAATGCTTTCCAAACTTTATTTATCTGCAAAATAACAACACAACACATCAAAACGTTCACAAAACTCGAGAAACTATACGAAATATTAGGTCAAATGAGTGGGAAAAGTGATATATTTACCACTTATCAAACCCCCAAACCTAACATTTTGCTAGTCCTCGAGCAAAACAGAAAATAAAATAACATGAAAATAAAATTAACTAAGCCACTTTCGTAGGGATCACGGTTGCATTTAGCATATGCAACAAGCCTTTAAACCCCTAGGTGTCCCTAGTGGACGAGTTATAGTCTCGTGAGGGTTTACAGTAATGATACCCATAAACATTTTACAAAAGTAAAAATGTAGTAAAACTAATGCACACAAAAGCAAAAAGACAAGCGAAAAGAGAATAAAGAAGTTAGTGACTAATCAAGTGAAATTTCTACTCCAAGTTATTAGTTGTTTTGTTTCTTTCTAAATTACTGAATAAGTAAATTCTTCGATTATATTTACCATTCTCCATATCAACTCATTTTTGCCCACAACAGTCATAAGTGTAGTTGATAAGAGAGTAATATTTTTGTCCTAAAGTTCTATCAGATTTCACAACTTTTTGTAGCAATGGAATAATTTTTCTGATTTTTCTGATTTTTTCTTTGATTTTTCACTATTTTTTTATTTATATACAATATCTTCCATCTATGTAACGAGTGTTGGGTCAGTGGCTCCCAAACCAGTTGGCTTTAAGGCACCAAGTGTTAAGACACCCCTACGGACTTAATTACTCAGACTTCAGATATATATATTTTTGCAGCATCTTCGATCCATGTAACGAGCTTTGGGCCAGTGACTCCCAAACCAGTTGGCTTTAGGGCACTAGGTGTTAAAACACCCTTACAGACTTAATAACTCGGATCTCCGTTTTTTTTTTTTTTTTTTTTTTACTCCATCACTTTTTGAGATGTTTCCTCCAATTAAACTAGAGCACTGAATATTACAAACTTTTCAATTACAGCTCATGTCCGTATGTTACTATGCATGTTGATAATACCTGCCAACTGAGCATATGAAGGTCCATTTTAGTCAGTGTTAAGGAGAATTTACAAATTAAATAATTTAAAATGAAATAAACAAAAATTAACTTGTTTCAAAAATGGTTTGAGATACGTCTCAGGAGTGAAAACTCCTTACTCAGCTATCTCTTACCAATTTTACCTTTTTAGTCAAAATAAAAACACAAAAAATGCAAAATATTTTTGTAATTTTTGAAAAAATTTCAATTTTTTTGTATTTTTCGAAAAATTTTGGACTAAAAATAAAACAACACACAAACTAAAAACAAGATACTGATCAACTAATTCCCTCCCCCAAACCTAAATGAGACATTGTCCCTAATGTCTTAAATAATAGAAGAGAGTTTAGAAGGTAATACCTGATTAGCTGAAATTTTACAGGAAAAATAATCGATTAAGATCTATGTCCAATTTACGATTTTTACTACTATCGTTATTTGACCATTTTTTTAGTAAACATTTTGGCAGAATTACCTCTAAAAACTCATAATTTCCCCAAAATTCACCCTAAAATTATCACCACACAACAAACTTCGCCCCCACAATCTACGAATTCAATCAATTTCAACACCTCCAAAGTCCAATCAATCGAATCCAACACTCCCAAATTGCCATATCACAGGTTTCCATTAATTTCTCAGATTTACCGTTAACACTTTTGAAGACCCAGATCTGATTTGGCAGTAGTGGCTCCGGTGAGGCTCGGTTTTGGCAAGGGTTCG